>CABFWO010000682.1:205026-217913 GCA_902155825.1 Timema genevievae | reverse complement strand
CACATCCTAGTCAACTAGGACACAGTGCTAGGAACACAACTCTCTCACATCCTAGTCAACTAGGACACAGTGCTAGGAACACAACTCTCACACATCCTAGTCAACTAGGACATAATGCTGATTTCTGTTCTTTCAGACCATTAGATCACCAAAGCAGGCGACCAGTAAATGTAATAATTTTGTAGCCCCTTTTTTATATAATGTTTTAAAAAGAACATCTTGTGAGCATCCAGATGGTTCAATGAAAACAAGAAAAGACATAGAGCACAATTTCAGTGTAGGAGAGCAGTAATTTTAGTATGTTGTGTCAAAAACCCCAAACAATAAATTGGCTTGTGGTAGTCTGGCCGATATATAAGACAAGATTAACAAACCTGGAATTCAAGAAGTAAAGCAACATTAGCTAGCTTTATTAAGCTTAGAAAATTAGTCATACGATATGCTGAAGTTCTGTAACTAAACATGGAAGGTTTTGTTGTTTAAGTGATAAATCATTATTCATAACTAGTTCATAAATAGTTTTAATGACGTAGACATTTATACATTTTAACAGAGAAATATTTAAAAATGGATTACAAACTTCAACGGCCTTAACAATGAAGACTAGAAAAAAGGAATTAGTGTAGGTACAATAATAATGTATTTACGTGGGTAATTTTAAAACGGACAAGAAATTCACCCTTTCCTGAGTGCACAAAAATACAAACAGGCCTAGTTTACTAATTAAAGTACAGATACAAAAGATAGATATACATTTAACTGCCATCCGATTCTCTCTAATATTATTAGCAAACTTAGAAATAAATAATATAATTATATTCCCATACATATTTATAATTACCTTCAAATGGGGGGAAGGGGACCACTTTTCAACTTTAAATACAAATTATTGAAAATAGAAAAAAATATTATGAAATGAGTCCTGGTCTTAAATATATAAAAACAACCCTTGACTATTTTTAGGTTGGTTAAAACATGTATAAATTAATATTTTTGCTACGTTGGTCATTTTCACCCCATTTGGGGTAAAGGGGACTAAACATTGATTTTATTTTATAAAATATTTTTGACAAGTGTTGGGGTGAAGTTGACACATAAATACGTAGGTTGCAAACACTCTTTATATTACAAGATTGTTTAATATTTTTTCCTCATATATATATATATATATAATTATATATATATATATTTGTGAAATTAAAATACAAACCACTGAAAGATTAAAATACTAAAGAATAAAACTTATGCAATTTATTAGACTATTTATGACTTGTTTTAGTCACACACTTATATAAAATGTAGTGTCCCCTTTTATTAAGTTTATAACTAGGCAATACATGCCCCCACTTTGCATATGTCAAAATTGGTTGAGCTATCTGAGTCTCTTCCAAATTGGAAATAACTGTTTGCCCACCAAGTTTGTTTTTTTCCTTTTCGGCCATATACATGATTCACAAATGTCCCTTTGGAAGTAATTTAAGAAGGTTCCCCTGATTCGAACAGCAATATTCTGGAAATAATAAATAATGTTGTAATGTATGTGGTTGTGATATACCCATATTTAGTAAAGTTGTACAACTTAATTAATTAGAGTTCTGCCCTTCTTTCTCAAAAATGTAATTTTGTAATGCTCATGCTGTTTTTCACTTTTGTTTTGCTACATAGATACATAATAAACTATAGTAATATGACATACAAATTACTATTTTTAGATTGCTTCTAATAAAATACATCTCATAGTAATAACAAGTTTATGTTCAGCACTAATTGGTTCTCTAAAATGAGTAGTAGTTTTTTTTTTCAATATTTCTTCTAGTTTGGAAAGTAAGAAATCAAATGACTCTTTACTCATACGTAATTATTCCAAAAATGTATCATCATACAAGCGAGCTTGACGATATAAGTTGTTAAATTCACCACGTTCGGCATTTATTAAATCCATGAACCAAGCACAAGGCATATCATCTTGTTTTAGAAATATATTTTCGAGTGTTATTAATTTCCTTGAGTTTTGATGATGACATAATAAAACAACGCAGCTCAAAACACTGCATTGCGACTGCTATTGACTCGACTAAGCAAGCCTCTAACCTCCAAGCAAATCGCTTGCAGTATAATAAATTATTATTGTTATTATTATTATTATTATTATTATTATTATTATTATTAATATTATTATTATTATTATTATTATTATTATTATTAGCACCGCGTATTACTACCCGTTCGGGTTATACGCACTTACGCTAATGTGCAATGGTAGGGTTATTGTGAGATGAACTGGAGGACCTACAGTTTAACGTGGAATCCGAACCACGGTGGAGGCCTGGCGTTCCACACATTCACAAGTTGCGATTGACCAAAAAAAACCCACTCCATTTCAAACCAAAAGGCCGCCATCTGTTGTCGAAGATAGTGTCATTTCCGTAGCTAGAGGGTGTCAGCGTGGTCAGCACAGTGAACCTTCCGTTCGTTAATCTCTAGACCAGAGACGCTACTTATTCATTATATTAACTACTCATTTGTCCTCACGAGGTTTAGTTGACCCATTACTTCACAGAAAATATGGAAGCGCCGGGGATCGAACCACAGGTGAAAACGAACAATAGGTAACCAAGTATGAAACGATAGCCTACCGTATCACAAACAAAATTCAACATGTATCTTGTGTGTTGGCACCACTTGGGAGACTGGCTGGTGATTGTTGTCCTGACGTGATTAACCAAGCAGTGGGCAACTTCTGAGTGACTGTTGCCGTGCGATAGTTGCCTAGAGGGATATGGCTCAGTACTGGCCTTCGTTTGTGTACTTTCACTGTTCCAATGTAATCGATTTGATAAAAGATTAAATACATCTTCCAAATACAATGATATTGACAACTGGTCACGTGATAGTAGATCTTAAATGTTTTCAAGCTATAAAAAACGAAGATATAGTTTTCATACAAATAAAAAAATATTATAATTCTTCTTGAATAATCGGATTCATTGATTAACCACAATAATCGAGTTATTCAATTATTTTCTTTCGATTATGCTCAAAGGCGTAGATAGCTAATTTTTCTAATGTGGGGTCCGTTATAAACTGGTACTATATCTTTAGCCAATAGAAGTTTATACATGTATATATGTGGACCCCTCCAGGGGGGCCTGACCCTCCTCACTTTCTACGCTCTTGTAGGCTCAACCAGCGATACCTGACAGTTCATGTTCCAAGTCAACCAGCGCTACCTGACAGTTCATGTTCCAAGTCAACCAGCGCTACTTGACAGTTCATGTTCCAAGTCAACCAGCGCCACCTGACAGTTCATGTTCCAAGTCTAACCAGCGCTACCTGACAGTTCATGTTCCAAGTCAACCAGCGCTACCTGACAGTTCATGTTCCAAGTCAACCAGCGCTACCTGACAATTCATGTTCCAAGTCAACCAGCGCTACCTGACAATTCATGTTCCAAGTCAACCAGAGCCTTGCTCAACGCAGCGGGACGGGAAGATGTGGACCTATTGTTGGTCGGTGCATCTCGTCTCATATTGCCGTGTTGTAATGTCCTTGCCGTGACGTCATCACTCCTCAGAAGTGGAGGAGTGACCTTGATGAGTCAGGAGCCAACGATTAGCGCCATCACCTCACCTCACTGCATTATTATTATTATTATTATTATATAGCACCGCGTCTTACTACCCGTTCAGATTATACGCTCAAGTACTAATTACGTTAATGGATTAGGAATTGGGAGGTTTAATATAGAGGAAGTGAACCCGCATTTGCTTGGAGCGAGAGAGGAAAAACCACCCCCAGTTCACCCGACTGAGATTCGGACCTCGATCTCCCCGTCCTCGGCAGTCGAGCTCAACATGAAACTAGCGCGTTAACTAACTTCGCTACTGTTTCTTACAGACGTGAACTGGATTGTCGACGCTATCTGTGGCAGATTTGAGTGACGGTGCTTGAGAGCGTCTCATGAATCCTGTGTGTGTCGCGACGCCTCTTCTCTTCTGCCACCGACCGGTTGACGGATGACAGGTTACATTCTCGGTAAATTGGCCCGCCTACCTGATTTCAATGACAATGACTTGTCTCGACAAATATATCGATGGAGTACCTCACTTTTACTCGCTCAAGTAGAGAAACACTACAGAATGGACTGTGTAAGTTTACTTCATCGGTGGGCACGCAGACTAAACGTCAAGCTCGTCTAGTCTAACTATCCGGTCACGTGTATGTTAGAACTCGTATCTTGTCAAGATGTTTTCTGAGAGTTTTTTTTTTCTTTGAATGGTCTCCTGTCCTTCCTCCACTCTGTCAAGTCATGAAACGCTGCCATAAAGTAACAGTGTATATTATTAATTTTCATAAATTATATGATCTTTGGTGCAGTGTTTCTACAACAATATATGGACCTATTATAAGTTGTTAGTAAATGTTATATGAAGATAAAAGCGGGGGGAAGTCTGTGCGATGCGCCATGTACAATTTTTTTCTTTCTTCGAGTGATAATACTACAGTACATCTAGGATTAGGTACTTAATAAATGTGTTGGATCCATTTTTAACTAACAATATCTGGACAAAGGGAACATTAAAAAGTAAAGGTCACATTCGAATAACATTTTATCAAATTCACTCTTACTCATGTTCAAAAAATGGAACTATGGGGTCAAATGGGGCCTATTTGAAAAAATAAAAATATGTTGCTGCCGACATTAACATTTTAATTATTTTAAGATTTTCCTAGTTTTTATTTTATTTACTTGTGGTATTTAACGCGCACTTTCTGAAATGACTGATTATATCAGAACACGAGAATTTCTATGAGCAAGAGCAAAAGGGCCTACCGGGTTTTCCGAAAAAGGTATTTTCACATGCCTTCCAGGGTTCTTTTATATGCCACAATCAACACGGGGCCGACGGCTTTACTTTCCCTCCGAAGGAAGTTGTGCTATGAATTTTTATCGCTCAAGAAAAGTCCGTTGAACCCGATTGGGTTCGAACTCACGAAAATTGGCTCCTGAGACGGGCACTTTACCCCCAAGACCACCGAGGTAGAGTATTTAATAATTTATGTTATTTTTAAGATATTACCCGCCACGGTGGCGTAGTTAGCTAACGCGCTAGTCGTGTTGAGCTCGACCGCCGAGGACGGGGAGATCGAGGTTCGAATCTCGGTCGGGTGAACTGAGGGTGGTTTTTCCTAAATTATTTCCCACTCTTCCTCCACGCAAATGCGGGTTCACTTCCTCTAAATTCAACCTTCCAATTCCTAATCCATTAGCGTAATTAGTACTTAAGCGTATAACCCGAACGGGTAGTAAGACGCGGTGCTAAGTATTATTCAAGGTATTGATAATATTGATCAAAAGTGACAGCTGCAGATCGCATGACTTGCCGTATGAATACGTGATAGTAGATCTAGTAACTTTTATACCTGTCCGATAAGGTTGTTTCTATGTAAATGAAACTGTGAGACGGACCTCTTAACGCCAAGAACGCGCCATAAGTTCTCCAGACTACGTGTTGGTTTCCAACGCCTCTTGGCAACAGGGAAATGTGACACATTGTCTGTTCAAGGAAGCTTTCAAGTTCATCGCTCCATGTCACTTCATCTGGCTTCCTCCTTCACTTGCTGACGTCACGCGACACTCGCTCTCTTGGCACAGTTTTGGTCGGAGGCGACCATGCGGCTCGCTGGAAACAGTTCGCAACTCTAAATACAATAACCCTCTCTGATTGTTCGAGACAGCATGCGTTTGGAAAGATGATGGGAAAACCATTTCCCATAAACCATCCTCCTCATACTCGCCCCCATTGGTTAAATCTTGAATAATTTCTGAGCTGTATGGACTTGAAACCTTCATCGGTGGTCGTATAGTCTAAGGTGTCACTTCACATTTGCAATAGATTGAATGTCCGAATACTGGAAGATTGAGGCTCGAATCCCGGTTGGGTGTACTTACGATAGTTTTCCCTAGATGTTTTTTTCAGTCCTCCTCCGTGGAAATGTGAGTACGTTTTCTTTAATTTATACTTTTCCCATCCATAGCGTAAATGTTTAATTTTTAAATATATCTATAATGATACAAACTATACTTTCTTAGCTAACTTAATTTTCCCTGTTTCAGGTCATTTCGACATTATTTATCTATAAACTAGAACATCAAAATGCAAAGTAATGTTTTCACAAATAAACAAACGCCAAAACACAGAACTTTGGATACATTTATTTGTATTAGAACAAAAGAGGTATTATTATTAGTGCTGCGATCTAACGGCAAAGTATGGCAGTAAAAATCCCCATTATTATTATTACTATAATTATTTTCCCCGTTCTTTAGGACATACTTACTACCCGTTCGGACAGTATGCATATTTACGTTAATGCTGTAGGGATTAAGGAAGAGTTTAGTGGAAATGTACCCGCATTTACTTGGAGGGGGGAAGGAGATTAAAAAAACCTCTAGAAAAAACACCTTCAGTGATTCGAACCTCGATCTCCCCATCGGTGGCAATCCAGTATTTTGTGAGTGACGCCATGCGTCCATCGAAACGGGTGACCATTATTAATCGTGTACAATTTCAAAAACAGATGACGCGATTGTTTGTGCACCTCCATGATGTGAGCTATACCAACCGAGTGGCCGGATAGTGCCAACATTTGCGAGTAGAGGGTGGCATGTGATCTGCACGAGCCCTACGGTTGTTCATCTCAGTTTTTCAAACCGGAATTATCACTTTTTATTCAAGTAGCTCCTCATTTATCTACATGGGGCTGAGTTTGACCTTGTTCCAGACTCACTGTTTCATAGATGAATTTTAGAAAATCCTGGGATCGAACCAGGGACCTCTGGACTTGTAGCCAGGAACTCTAACCGCTCACCCATAGAGGCGGTTTATTGTTAGTATTAGAAACAAACAACTTGTGTTAGAAATCCTATTACAGTGATAAATAGCGTTTCAGCTCTTCTTGTGTTAGTAGATAATAGAGGGAGGACATCTATTGTGAAGTTGTAATTAAAACTGGAGGAGATAAGATGGCCGCAGCTGCGAGTTCCGACAGATGCAAGGAGATACCGAGAGACATAACAATTAAAATAACATAACGCTGAGAAGGAAATATCTTTATTACACGAGGTCTACAATAAATGTAGTGGAGACTGGAGATAGCGGGGGGGAGGGGGTGGGGTCATTCGAATACTGAGACAGTCAATAAATAGCAATAGTCATGGATTCATGCGGAGTTTTACAACTTGGCCTAACACCTTGTAGTATATTATGGATTACAATAATAGTATTATAGTAATAATATAACTCTCTAGGATACAGACCGGAACCTATGAATCGGAATTGATTAGGACTATACATTTTATTAATACTATTATTATTACCTGCCTCGGTGGCAAAATGTTTTAAGGCATTACTCTCGTGTTAGACTGGACTGCTGAAGACGGGGAGATTGAGGTTCGAATCCTTGTCGGTTCTTATGAGGGTGTTTTTTTCCTAAATAGTTTCCCACTCTCCTTCCATGCAAATGCTGGTAGATTTTATCCGAAATGCCTTCTTCATCATACCTGCCACATTAGTGTAATTATCATATATGCGTATAACCTGAACAGGTAATACGATGCGGTGATAAAAAAAATACTATTTTTTTTAGATTTTTATCATTAACGTGATGTTTTTTTAGCACCACCCGCCTCGGTGGCGTAGTTAGCTAACGCGCTAGTCGTGATGAGCTAGACTGCTGAGGACGGGAAGATCGAGGTTCGAATCTCGCTCGGGTGAACTGGGGTTGTTTTTCCTAAATTATTTTCCACTTTCCCTCCACGCAAATGTGGGTTGGCTTCCTCTAAGTTCATCCCTCCAAATTCCCAACCCTTTAGCTTGATTAGTATTCAAGCGTATAACCCAAACGGGTAGTAAGACGTGGTACTAAATAATACTACTACTAATAATTATTATTACTATTTTTAACACCGCGTCTGACTACTTGTTCGGATTATATGCTTATGTACTAATTACATAAATGGTTTTAGGGATTTGGGAAGTCATATTTTTGAAGTACGCCCGCATTTGATTGGAGGAAGAGTGGGAAACGATTTTGGAAAAAAAACCACCCTCTGTACACCCGACCGAGATTTGAACCTTGATCTCACTGTCATTGGAAGTATAGTCTACTGTGAGGGTAGCGCCTTAGACTATGCGACTACCGAGGCGGGTATTAGGATTATTACGATCGTACTCTGATTCTAGCTTTTTTTTAAATCCCCTACATTCGCCTGAATTTGTACACACAATACGCATAATCTTGGGTGAAGTTATCGGTTTGTTCCATCAATAAAGAACCAGGGTCACTCGCCTCAAAAGTGGCCCAAAGGTTATCCGGTTGATTGTTTTAATAGTACATAATCTTTCATTCATCCCACACGTCCACAGCGACTTTTTAAAATATATTATATAACCTGCTTCGGTGGCCGCATGGTCTAAGACAGTGATGGTGAGGCTTTTACGAACAGTGTGACACTCAACGACCGGCTGAATTTTGAACTAGTCTATTGTGCAAACCCTTATTTACATTTTTAATGAGTATTTAAACATCGCAACTTGTTGAATATTATGAAATGTAATGAATAGCTCAAATAATATATACCAACCTAATCACGCCGTTCCCTTACGAGGTATATAAGAAACTGTGCCTTTAATTCATAAAACAACTCCGTACTTAATCCATCCTCACTAACTTTCTCTACACTTCCTTATCCTTGCATACTCCCTTCGCTTTAACAACATCCATGCACCGAGTCATACATGCTCTTTTATTCTTAAAACTCTTAATGTTTCCCTGTTACACATATTCTTACAACATTTAGCCACATCTTACATGGACTACCCCTTTCTTTTGATCCTTACACTCTACCTTCATATATTTACTTCGTCACTCTATCCTTGCTCACCCTCTCAACATGTCCAAACCAACGTAAATTTAAAAATGCCTCAATTTTAAAGAAATTAAATTGTCAAAGTGAGTTCTTAAACAATTTTAATGTCGTTAACTTAGTGAGAGGTAAAAACGTTGAAAGTAACACCTTCATTAGGAAAAAAGACAACAAGTGTATATAAATGTTTAAAATCAGAATCTTACATAATCTTCTCCATTAGTTTGAAACGTGTTTGTGTATTTTGCTAACCCAAGATATTTTTATTCCGTTCACAACTTGTCTTCAATAGCACTCATGATGATTTATAACCGTTACTTCACTAAGTTTATTGCAACGTGTGAATGGCATGGCTGTCGAAATCATATTGACCTAAAATAATTAATTATTTGGTGTTTATTTTTGTCATGTTCGTGTGCCACAGATTTGACATCCCTGGTCTAAGGCGTCACTATAGCAATAAACGGACTCCCAATAACTGGGAGATTGGTATTCGAATCCCGGTCGGCTGTACTGAGGATGGTTTTCTACTCTCCTTCTACACAAATGCGGTTACACTTTCCCTAAATTCAACCTTCCTCATCTCTAACTCATTAATGTAATTAGTACATATTCATATAACTTGAACAGGTAGTAAGACATGGCGCTAAATTTATATATATATTTAGCGCCTTATCTTACTACTTGTTAAGTCCTATCTACATTTTCTTCATTCTTTCGAATGAAGAAAATGCAGATAGGACTAAAACATACATCATACCATAGACATCCCCAACTATCGATATTATCGATTATCATAAAACTATTAAATACCCAAAAATCTCGTGGAGGTTAAAATTCCGCGTTATGAAAACTCTTGTAGATGTAAAATACTCGTGATTTGCCAATAATTATCTGCAATACTCGTGTACTCCTCGTAAGTGATCGGAACTCCCATCCTTTGTCCTTTGAACATGTTTTTAAATGTTTATACTATTAAATCCACATCATCACATTTTTTTGCTTAACGACAAAGAACCAACCATTCACTCACATACCGTGTCCACTTGGAACAATAGCGGTGTCATGAAGTGTCAAGTGCTAGGCGGGATCGATAGACATCAGACAATATGTAGGTTAATACGCACAAAAACAATGTACCCTTCATAGGTAGTGAGCTTACCTTGCATTAGTCCACTATGGTACAGTCTAAAAGCTACCGTACAAGACGAAAACTCAATTTAGGGTGCTCGAAACAAGAAGCTTAGGAAGATATTTTGTCCAAAAAGGGATGAAGATACTGGGATGTTATATAATGATGAGTTACATACCCTCTACTCATCACAATACATTGTTAAGCTTAGTACTCATGTGGAAACATTTTTGGCCAACTGTTACCCAACTTTTGGCCAACATAGGTAACAGATTGTTGGCAAACATTAAAGAAACATTGTTTCGCGTCCAGTCTATAGTGATGAAACATTTGTTTCCCTTACAGAGCTCAGTCGAGTGAAAGATATCTGTTGAGGATGCTGCTGCTATGGTTTTATGCTTTGTATGTAGTTATGAGATGTTCAAGAAGACAGAGAAGAAGAACACGGGGTTGGGTCTGTAAAGTGATTCAAAATGGTTTTTACTACGCAAACAAGCTACTGACAGAACTGAAGATGGAAGACGGCAGTGGTTTTAGGAACTTCACTCGCGTGTCTCCTACAGATTTTGAAGTTATTTTACAAATGGTTGCTCCCAGGATAATGAAAAGAGAGACACGATTTAGATTAGGAGTATCACCACTAGCCCGCGTTGCTTGTTGTCGGAAATGTTGGCCAACATTGTTTCTTGTAGCCCATTTGAAATGGATCACGGGAAACATGTTTTCCTTGCTGGGAAACACAAAGGCAACATGAACAAATGTTGCCCAACAGTTTCTATAACAAGGGCAACATGTTGACAAACACTGTTTCCGGGGAAATGTTTCCTAGTGCGTACTAAGCTTTAGGATAATCAAATCTCCTATATTACGATGGGCAGGTCCTGCAGAGTGAATGGGAGATTCTAGAACCTTGTTCAGGGTACTGACTGGCCAACCCAATGGGAGATCTAGAGGCATAAGGTATACATACTCGATTTTCTAAAATTATTTTATTTTCATAAACCCATAAAAGAAGTAATAAAAAGATTGCTGTAATGTTTGTTAAGGCTGGTTCATTTGAGTGTAAAAGCCTCCATCATTGCGAGGTCGCCAGCAGCCTCCTTCATGTTTTTCTTGAATTCCATTCAAAGGCACGGAATAAAGAAAGACCAGCGGTATAACAGAGGAGGTTTATCTAAATTGTGCTATATTTACTTTAAAGTGTATAATTTTATAGCCATCACACCTACACCGGTGATCACATAAACCAAAGCTTCAGTATCGTCTGGTCTTTTTTGCCAATGACGGAACAATCGGGGATCGACTCAAGGCCAGGTTTATTCAGGTCATGGATACTAAATATTTTTTCACTCTTCTTCGAGAATACTGGCATATATAGAGCCCGGAAGGGTAGTATGACATGTTGCACGTAAAACCATCTAAACAAAATAACGCTCCTAATTAATTTTTTCCCCTTCAAATTGCTGTGAATTATTACTTTTCATCACGCCAGGTGAGACTGTTCTTGTTCGTGAGGTGATCCAAGGGCAGTATATCTCTGGTAGAGGAACTTTTATCTCTCTTTTAGAACCTGTGGTTCATGCTTCCTTCCTGCCACTATCTTACTGACACAACTCACTGCGGACATTGCATAAAACAGCTGTCTGCGTTCGTCAGACACGCCAAGTTGATCAGAAATAAAGTCTGGCGGATCTTTTCCTCCCTTTCCAATGGCGTGACTCATGCGCTTGGAAACTACCGGCTTATTGTGTGTGGGCTGCTGTTGTTTCGAAAGGTTCGTGACTATCCGGCTACTACTACCCTGAAGTCATACTTTTGAGATTAAATGATCTCCCATGTAAGTGGTCTTTCAATCAAGCCTAACTTTTCTTTGCTAAGTTAATTTATGAGTCGTGTGTTGTTGTATCAAACACAAATTAACAAATTCATTATTTTAGTTGGATATCCCCCTCCTTTTTTTTTACGTTCGTTTCAATGAGATCTTCATATTTTCACGAAGAAACCCGTATCGGCGCTCGCTTGATCGAACGCGTCACTCTCGTTTTAAGCTGTGTCACCGTTGTCGAGGAGATAGGGGTTCAAATCCTGACTGAGAGTACCGAGTTGCTTTTAACCACCCTCCCTTCACACATATGCGGGTACATTTCCAATTCTACCTTCCTCAATCTCACCCCATTAGTTTGAACATGTGGATATCCCGGACGGGAAATAAGACACGAAGATAAAAAAACCTAGTCTTTGGATTTAGGTGGAAAGGAAGGGAATGTGAGTTGAGGTCAATATTTTTGCGGTTTTTTATAACAAACATAAATAAAATATTGTGTGAGTAGCCCTAGATACTGCTGTCAAGGAATGTAAGACAAAACAATAATTTTACCGGTTGTCTCTCTCTGGGTGTGAACTGTGGTCTCTTGCCTTATATGACTAAAACAAATATAGGGTGATCGAAAACAAGGTGCTTAGGAAGATATTTGGTCTAAAAAGGATGAGGCTACTGGTGAGTGTAGGAGGTTGCATAACGATGAGTTACATAACCTGTACTCATCACAGGATATTGTTAGGATGATCAAATCTTGTAGGTTACGGTGGGCAAGACATGCAGCGGGAAGGGGAGAACCTAGAACCTTGTTCAGGGTACTGACTGTTAAACCCAATGGAAGAGACCATTGGGAAGACCTAAACTTATCTTGGAGGATAACATTAGAATGTACCTGAGGGAGATAGGGTGTAATGAGGTGGACTGGATAGAACTAGGTCAAGATAGGGATAGGGTGTAATGAGGTGGACTGGATAGAACTAGGTCAAGATAGGGATAGGGTGTAATGA
>CABFWO010000682.1:168795-185929 GCA_902155825.1 Timema genevievae | reverse complement strand
GCTTGCTCATGCGCAGTGCTGCACACTGGGACAATGAGCCGGCTTGCTCATGCGCAGTGCTGCACACTGGGACAATGGGCCTGCTTGCTCATGCGCAGTGCTGCACACTGGGACAATGAGCCGGCTTGCTCATGCGCAGTGGTGCACACTAGGACAATGAGCCTGCTTGCTCATGCGCAGTGCTGCACACTGGGACAATGGACCTGCTTGTTTTATCTGCCTAAAATGGCACACCTGCTCACCAGGTATTAGCTACATTTTAAATATTTGAAACAAACTGCAACTGCCATCTTTGCTTTTACTATTTCGGCTATTAACGACATCTCTGTCCTTTTGACTGTATTATGAATAATTCTAAAGATTTATTAACATTTCGGATTAAATTATTTCCTAAAATATCTTTTCTTTTCCAAAAAAAATATAACAATCTCAATTCGTGCGTTTGTTTTTATAAAGAAGAAGTGAAATACACTTTTCCTGGCGTGTTGTAATGCTCGCAAATGCTAGTCATGAGAATTGAGAGCTTCGTGCCTTAGATTAGACGTGTTGAAAATCATGGACGGCTCACACAGATTAATTAATCAACACCATGTATGTGGTATTCATTCTTCAATCGTCCTTCATCTCCTTAGTGAAACATGTTTAATGTGACGCATGCACAGTAGCAATGACAAGTTAGTTTCGTAATGGCCTGGGTCAATATCACATTGTGAATGAATGAGTAACCTAGCTACTATGGAACTTCCAGAACTTGAAATTTGAAAATACAGGAAATGTTTTGTGTCCGGAAAAAATACAGCGAATTTCGCAATAAAAAATTATATAAGTACTGGAGTATTCTACACTGTAGGTAATTTAGCTCTATACCCTGATTTTGGTGGGAAGCCAGTTCTAGAAGACATTATTTCGTATCAGAGTTCTGCTGTAAATTAGAATTTTGGTAGGAAAAAAGGCCTTCCAGGACGATAGTGAGAAGTCCATTCTATAAGGCCTTTTATCATATAATTATAATACTATACAGGAAGGTTTTGGTACGAAATAAGGCCTTACAGAACGGACTTCCTACCAAAATCAGGGTATAGTCAGCCTTGGCCACAAGTAAGGGAGATTTGTTTTAATTTATTCGAGGTATTAAACGTTCACTTTCTGAACCAAATGATTATATCTGTACACGACTTATGAATTAACTTGAATCTAGAACAGACAACATGCAGCCTCCACCGGTTATTCATTACTTTGAAAGGGTAATCCCACATTTCACCAATGATAAATTTTTCGGCCATGCTGGGAATCGAACCCGGGACCTTTATCTCGGTAGCTAGACACGCTATCGACTGAGCTAAAGTGTCTGAAATGTAAGGATGAGACATCTAACTGAACACAATGTCATCCCCCCCTCCTCCTTCTCCTGAAACATTGGGTTGTGTAGCCACTGGCTATGTTTCCCCATACACCTATAGCCATCCTGTTTTAAACACCAATAGCGTGGGTAGCTATTTTTATGAAAAATTAAATCCCATTCTTATATAGGCCTAATTCAATCTAAGTTGTCTGATTAAATGGGAATTTCTTTTTGAAAACTTGTGAAACACAAGCAAATAAGGGTGACCCTGAACATGTGTCATTCACTTGTTTGAGAAACAGATGAAGTCTAACACGTGTGCCAACATGCGATGTTTATTCTCCCTACTCTCAACCTAGCCGAGCTCGAGCAGCTAGTAAAACGTAACAATGTTAATAGAGGCTCGTTGATTGTTCACTGCACGGGAGCGGTCATTTAAACGTTCATAATTATATATAAAAAATCCAATTAAAGAGAGCGAGCACTTTATAGTAGTTTAACTGTCACTTTTTTTAAATTCAATTCATTTACAAGCATAAAAAAACTTAAACTAGAACTTACAAAATTACATCTTGTTTTAAAAACTCTTCTAGATGGTAAAATACTTTTTTAAGGACTAGACTTATTTCCACACACAACTTACAAACTAGCAGAGTTAGCTCAGCACTAGTGCGCCTGGTTTGGAATCGGAAGTTCAGGACTCTTATTTCAAATCCCGTCCGGTATGTTCTATAGTATAGTTTTTTTAACGAGAAAGTTGTTTACCAATCTCTCTCCAGGTGATATGATTCCTCTTAAATATTAACTACCTTTCTCATCTTGAATTTGTTAAATTTAATCACTAATAACTTTTTATTAATTTTACTCTTTATCCATAGAGAATAAGTATATCCCCTTCTCTATGACAATACAAATTTTAACTAAGTTACGTAAATGAGGAAACTGGTAAAGATAGAATTTATAAAAAATAAACGTGCGTTTGGTTGCGGGGAAACTAGACTTTTGACTATCACGAGTACACCAGCAGCCAACGTAAAAGTAGTCACCTCTAAAGTAAACCCTGATTTTGATAAGAAGCCCACTTTCGACCCCCACCGACCATTGAAAGTCACTAACATTTGACTTTCTAGAAAAGGTTTTATTTGATTTATTATTTATTAAGTTAATTAAAAAATTATTAAAAGATTTCAATTATTATTCTTTATAGATTACTGTATAGTTTCTGTCTACATCATTAACTAAACCAACTAAGAATGTATCCAGCTTCGGTGAGCGCATGGTCTAAGGGGGCGGCCAGACTGAGCGAGCGAGCGACTAAAATATGAACTAGAACACATTGGTTGTAATGAGAGGTGGCCAGACTGGAGCGCGCACGCTTGAAAGATAGAACTGGTTCTATTTTTCAAGCGCGCGTAAGTAGGCCTTTACAAATAAGAATCACCATTAGCGTGGAGAGAGGATGAGAAAACCACAACAATAAATCAATTGTTAAAACCCCCCTCAGTTCACTCAGCCAAGATTCGGAGCCTCCTATTCAACAACTAACGAGAGCTATCTGATAATCACGCGCTCGCCAGTCTGGCCACCCAGTTGCTTGCGCACTCACACGCTTGTCAGTCTGGCCGAACCCTAACGCGCTAATCTCCTGTTAGACTAAACTTCCGAAGATGGGGAGATCGGGGCTCGATCCCAGTCGGGTGTACTGAGGGTGGTTTTTCCTATCTCCCTCCACGTAAATGCGGGTGGACTTCCTCTAAATAAAAACCTTCATCCCTAACTCATTAGTGTAATTATTACATAGGCGTACAACCCACACGGGTAGTAAGACGTGATGCTAAACCAACTAAGAATGTAAATATATCTGTCCGGCCATTGTGAACACAAGAGTTTCCTCTGATCAGACTGTACATGTTGGACCTCTCACTGGTAACCCATTCAAACACTTTGTCTTGCACGTGAGACAGGAAAGCGTTTAGCTCAAACGTTATTATGACGCCTCGGTGGCGTAGTTAGCTAACGCGCTAACTTCTTGTTGAGCTAGACTGCCGAGGACAACCCGTACAACCCGAACGGGTAGTAAGACGCGGTGCTAAGTATTACTATCATCACCACCTTCGACCCTGTATTTTACCAAAATTAACGTAAAAAGACGTATTAACATTTTAAATTTAATTACGTTGTATGAGGAAGAATATAAAGAGAAAAGTCAATCAAGAACGAGTCCGACACCTTAGCTCTCAATGAGTAGTGCTCTTGTACACTAAACAATATGTCTCGGGTTCGATTACCGGATAGAAACATTATTATTGGATAGATTAGTTCTCCCCCTTCTACGGCCAAGGGACTGGGTGTTCTCTTGGTTATAGAATTTAATTAGTTTGTAAGTCTTGCTCTGGTATCAATCGGTTTTAAAAGTGCGCGTTAAATATCCTAAATATAAACTAAATATAGTAAGATGAATATTTCGAAGGCTAGATAAAACTCTCCGTCCATTTTGACTGGTAAGACACATGGTTTGGAGTTTGTGTCAAATTTTCAATAGAAAAAAAATTGTAAAATGCCACAAATATAAGCAGAAATATTGACAGTTTGTAAACCAGCACCTAAAATAACAAAATAAACTTATCATAGCTCGTGTTTGTCCAGTCATATTTTACGTGGGAAAGTCCTAGACATTAATTAATAGATGAATTTAGGATGAACTAGATTTTCATGATGGTTTAAATAGCCAAGCTATTATATTTATTAATTACACCTGAACACAGTAATCGAACCCAGTATCTTTGTCTTAGTACGCCAATACTCTAACCACTGAGCTCTTCAGGAGTCGTCCCGTGCCCAGAGTCAGTTTTCACTCATATTTTAAGTCAGAATTTGTTATGGACGTATGGACTTGTGGGATTCGTCAAATACGTAAATATGAGTCAATCACAAACTAGGCCAAAAGTCCCGGCCTCGATTCCCGTTTTCAGGTGTCATTTTTCAATTTAAAGCGTAACCTATATTTTCAGTAAGTATTGCGAACAGTAGGCCTACTCCCTAAAAAGTGAACTATACATTCAAATATGCCCTTTAAAATGTCATAAAATGGCCAACGTAGCCCCGTGGCTTCTTTGGTGCTGACTGACAGTTCACAGCTGACTTCTGACAGTAAACATTTAGGTATATACATAAATGTTGACTGTCAGAAGTGACAGCTGCTAAATACATGTTTTTTGCAGATCATATGTTTCGGCGTAGGGATACATAATTTGGTCTGGTAGCTCTTCAAAGCCGTCAGAAGTCAGTCAGCACCAAAGAAGCCATGGGGCTACTGTAGGTGTTTGAAGACACGCTCTCGCAATACTCGCATATACTGCCGGTGACAAAGAGATCCGGGTTTGAATATAGGTCGGGTGTACTGAGGGCTTTTATTAAATGGTTTTCAACTCTCCCTCCACGCAAATTCAAGTACACTTACTCTAAATTCAACCTTCATTATCTCCAACTCCCTAGCGTAATTAGTACATATGCGTATAACCTGAGCATGTAGTAAGACGCGGTGCTAAAATAATAATAATTTGAAGACCCTTTATTTTGGGTTTTAGGGCAAATTAAACGTCAATATTTATCATAATTTCTAGGTATAAAATGTTAACGATTATAATAATTCTTCTGGATAGTGAAATAAAAATCATGAAAAGATGAAACGATCTCACTTCAAAGACATTCAACTCCATTTTAAGGTGGAATGGAAGGAGAAGCGAGGAAAGCCAGTGTTTTGGCACTTTTTATGGCAACACATTTTTTCGGTCAAAATAAATAAAATATTGCTCCAGTACAAACATAGGGCCAGTTTCATAGTCAGACTTAGTACGCCTAAAGTGCGAGTCGATACTAAATACAGGACGACACCTACCTAAACCAAAATGGAATGGGCCAGTTTCGCATATGAAACTGGCCCATTCCATTCAATTTCAGGTAGGTGACGTCTTGTATTTAGTATAGCGCCGCACTTGGGGCGTACTAAAGCTGACTATGAAACTGGCCCATAGAGTTAAATTTTCTTCACAAAGTGACCTCAAAATTGATTGAATATCTTTCAAGGCTTTCTGGAATTCAATGACAACTTTTTTCCTTCATTTGAAAAGTTTGTTAGATGTCACCATGCTCATGACCGATATTCAGGAACTGTTGATGTCACCATGTGAAGAATTTTAAACTCTAAACGTCGCAGTTCGGAGATCAAAGTAAAACAAAAGGTTTTTTATAACAAGTTCATAAAATCACATTTACACTTTTGGATATTTTTATTAGTGGTTTTTGTAGTTTCAGAACTGCCACCCCCCTTCACTAATACCGCAGGGGGATGATCTTTCCCTTCAAGTGGGGGTGACCCTATTTGTTAGCAGCACTCGACCCGTCAAATGACAGGTGTTATTTGCGATTGTAAGCCTGAGGTGGGAAGTGTTGGTTCCACGAGCAGGACCACAGAAAGGTTGAATTGATTAAAACCTTGTGTGGGTTTGTAATACGGGCCCACACGATTCTCTCAGACAGATGTTCACCAGAGTAACGGCTTGGGACGCTTCTTTTCTTTAGTTCACACGTTTTAAGGGGGGGATGGAAGTGAACACGAACTCAGCTCCGCATTTATTCAACAAATATTGACAAATAAAAAAAACCCGGTATATACATTAAGTGTACTTTTCTATACAACAGTTATTTTATATCTGTCATGGGCATTTGACCAATGAGGTATTTAACGCGTACTTTATGAACTGACTGATTATATCAGCACACGAGAATTTCTATGAGCGAACACGAAAAGACCTACCAATTTTTCCGGGAAAGGTATTTCCACAAACCTTCCAGATTTCTTTTACACGCCACAATCGACTGACGGCTTTACTTCTCCTCCGAAACAAAGCTGTGCTATGGATTTTTATTGCTCAAGAAAAATCCTCGGCTGGGTTTGAACCCACGAACATTGGGTCCTGAGGCTAGCACTTTAACTTTCCCGCATAGGTGGTCGAATGGTGTAATACGTCACTCTCGTGTTAGACTGGATTGCCTGTGATGGGGAGATTGGGACTCGAACCCCGGTCGGGTGAACTACAGATTTTATAATATATGGTATTCCACTTCCTCGTGCAAATGTGGGTATATTTCCTCAAAAGTTATACCTTCCCAGTGACCTGGTGGTCTAGGGGTAAGGTGTCAGACTTCTGTGCTGGGGGTCCGGGGTTCAATCCTCGGTCCCGGCACAGATTTATCTCATTACACATTAGCGTAAGTGCGTATAACCCGAACGTGTAGTAAGACGCGGTGCTAATAATAATAATAATAATAATAATAATAATATACCTTCCTCATCTCTATACCATTAATTAGACGTTTGCGAATTACCAGAATGGGTACTAAGATGTGATGAAAAAAAAATTTGAAATAGAAACACAAACTAAACTTAGCTACCGAATATATTTTACTTATGTAGGCGAAAATAAATATTTGTTGTCATAAAAACTGAAAAAATACGAACCTCAGGCCTAACTCGTGTTTCCTTACATACCTCATTAACATAATAGTTGTCTTACCACCAGTGCTCGTGTACTAATCACGCTAATGGTTGTAGGGATTAGTAAGGCTATATTTAGAGAAAGTGTACCCGTATTTGCTTGGAGGGAGAATGGAAAACCATTTAGGAATAATTACCCTCAGTACACCTGACCGAGATTCAAACCTCGATCTCCCCGTCATCAGCAGTCTGGTATATTGGAAGCGTGACACCCTAGATCATGTGACCACCAAGGCTGATAACACAATAGTTATCTAACGACTTAATTTCTGGAGTAGGAATCATGAGGCAATAGCGTTTGAAAGAGAAACCCACATTTTTTATCAGTAAATGTAAATACATACTACGGTTACAAACAACTTAACATAAAGGCTAGTTGTGGAAGCCTAGCTCCAAGGGGATGTACACTCGAGAGTGTTGAGAGAGGTTTTAAAAACACAGTGGTAAATACAATTGTGAGATTCTAACCTCGAGCTACTCGTCATTAGCAAACCAGTATTTCTTGATCCTGACGCCCTGTACCGTATGGCAACCATTTCGGGTATTTTGTTATCACACCTCAATACAACAAAATTTATCTAGGGAGCAAGGAAGCGCTTTTAAGAAAATACAAACAGATATTTTTGTAATCAATATTGATAACAGTTTACAATATTATTATTGTTATTTTATGAGTGTTGATAATATCTATAAAAGTGAAAGCTGCAAATCAATTGACTTGACGTATGAATATGTGAAACTTGAAAGTAGATCTATTAACCTTCTAGGTGTTAGATAAGAAAGGCCCTTTCTATTAAAATTGGACCTTACTAGTACTGCCTCGTGTCGACTTATACCGTCTAATATATGGGAACCAAGTAAAAAGGATGAACTTTAACTAAATGCTCCAGCATTCAACTGAAGTTTATAAATAAAATGGGAAAATACGTTGGGGAAAAAAAGAACAATCCCAAACCACACGGATGGAGATCTAAACCAGGACTTCTGAGTGAAGGTCAGGTACAGTAGCCCCATGGCTTCTTTGGTGCTGAATGACAGTTCACAGTGGACTTCTGACAGTCAACATTTAGGTATATACCTAAATTTTGACTGTCAGAAGTGACAGCTACTAAACACATGTTTTTGCAGATCATATGGTTCGGCGTAGGGATACATAATTTGGTCTGGTAGCTTTTCAAAGCCGTCAGCTGTCAGTCAGCACCAAAGAAGCCATGGGGCTACTGTAGACTATGAATACAAAAACTATCAAGCTTTGTGTTACAGAGACGGGATCTTTGAAATAAAGTTGAGAAATATTCGCCTCTCTGCTAAACCTGCCTCGTCATAAACTGTAGAAATGTTCACGTGCCAGTAGTGTTGTAGTTTAGCGCGGGCGGAGCCCAGCCGTCAAGTTTCCACTCTGTTTATTACAGGGTTGTGACGGGGGACGGAGGTCGATACCCTGCATCGTTTGTTTCAATTGAACTGGCCGTCGTGTTATTGCCGGCCAAGCCCTCTTTACGGGAATGGAACGAAGCACGAATGTTTTGGTAGAATATGAGAGCTACGACTCGTTTCTGTAAACCTAACAAATGAACGGCGTCGGGGAAGTTGATAGTAAAGTGAAAGTCGATTTTCTATCAATTCCATAAGCGGCGGAGTTAGAGGGAGGCGTGGGTGCATTGCCCCCACCCCACCCCCGGTCTCTTGCTGGTGGTACCAAGGGAGGAGGGTGGGCAAGTTTTATTAAAAATTGTGCGATGATTTATTTAGGATCTCGTGACCATTAAAATTGTAAAAGGTTGAATAGTTTATTTACATGGATCAATATAAACAACACAGGAATTTACTGTGCACTTTGTGGACGATGAAAATTTCAGCCCAAATTTCTGGAGGGAGTATCGCATCTGGAGGAATATATGTTTCGAAAACATAATCATAGAGTTTTGAGATTTGTTCGTCAACAGGAGGTTGACTAGCCATTATGTCACATGACTAAGTCACCAACTTCGTTCGGTGGTAGAAACGGAAGTTCAAAGAAAATTTTCAGAAAAATACCTCTACCAAAGTCCGGCTTAGTATACCTACTCTCTACTCACCCCCCAGTGGGTGGATATCACGATGACAGCTTATCCAAGGTGAAAACGGTAATCTCAAATTTGAGCTGCTGGCCACACCGACTGCAATGTGTATTGGTTTTTCATAATCAATATAGATTTATTCTGGAGCAAATTTTACCCCAACATCCATGCACTTATTCACAAGATGTGTAAAAGCTATGACATATGTATATATTAAATAGCCAAAGCTATTATTTATGCTTTTAGTGAGGATTACTCCATCTAGATATCATATTCTGAAGATTGAAAAATGACATCAGGACACGGGAATCCAACGCGGAACCTTTGGCTTAGTAAGCCAATGCTCTAACCACCGAGTTATCCAGGAATCGTCCTGTGCCCAGGGTCATTCTTCACTCATATTTTAAGGCAGAGTCTATGATGGACGTGCGGAAATCGTCGGCTACATATGTGTGATTTTATTAGGATCACGAGCTATCAGATAACGCAGCCACCTTCGACTCGGTAGTTGGCTTATTGCTGTCATTTGTACAATTATTATAACTGTACGGGATATTATCTGATAGCTCGTGATCTTAATAAAGTCACACATTTGTAGCCGTCGATTTCCGCACTCCATCATAGATCTCTGCCTTAAAATATGAGTGAAGAATGACCCTGGGCAAGGGACGAATCCTGGATAGCTCAGTGGTTAGAGCATTGGCGTACTAAGACAAAGATCCCGGGTTCGATTCCCGTGTCCAGGTGTCATTTTTCAATTTTCAGAATAATTATGTATGTTTCTGTAGATTTACTTGAAATCACGAAAAACACTAAAGGCACGTAAGCATCATTGTGAAGTCCCTGTAGGCCTAATTTAAATGTCCCATCGATATAAACACACAGCACATTAATGTTTTTTTTCAGTAGAAAATCCTATCACATTATTTCATTTTTTCATTAATTAGTAAAAAAAAATCTTCGTTCACATTAGTTTTTATTTTAGTTTCCGCTAAACAGTCTTAGCTTTCCTCAGATAGAAAAGGTTGATATTTCTCTTGATGAGTCATATCGTCAGATGTTACGTTTTTAAATCACCCGCCCTCAGTTACACGTGCGATAATTTCCAAGGTTTTGTACTATTGTCATCGACCGCTTTACGTTTCAATCTAGCACTCATTTTCTGTCTTTTTTTTTTCCTCATCGGGTCTCTCATGATTATGAGAATCAGGATTTTGCACAACTTGACTATTGCTCAGCTTAAAGAATGACGCAACATCTCCAAAGTTGTATGTAATTTGCAAGATGTTTGTGAAATCGACATTTTAATCCATCATTTAAATACAAAATATTTCCTATCTCACTTGGCCTGCTCTCCATAGTGAACAAAGTACTTCAGTCAACTGTCAAACTCTGGCTAAGCGTACCACGTTTGATAGGTTTTATACAGTAAACATAACCGTAAATAATGTTCCAATACATACATTCGTGATTGTACTATGAAGAAAGAGAGAGAACTAGAATAATATTGTTTTACTATTCTACCATTTCAAACTGTAGTGAAACAGACCACACATAGAAAACAATAACACTAAATAATATTTTAGTCATCACATAGTGCATAGTATAAATAATACACAAAAATATATTATAGTAAGTTTATAAAATGAGGGAATTATCTCGTAGAAATATAGTTAGTTTTAATTGTATTTAGTATTTTGTTTTACTTCGATTATATTTAATATTGGATGGGATTTACATCTCTTGATGTAAATGACGGGACGGAATTCACATCTTCTGATGCTAATGATGGGACGGAATTCACATCTTCTGATGCTAATGATGGGACGGAATTCACATCTTCTGATGCTAATGACGGGACGGAATTCACATCTTCTGATGCTAATGACGGGGCGGAATTCACATCTTCTGATGTCTAATGACGGGACGGAATTCACATCTTCTGATGCTAATGACGGGACGGAATTCACATCTTCTGATGCTAATGACGGGACGGAATTCTCATCTTCTGATGCTAATGACGGGGCGGAATGTATTCTAACCATTTTGTGAGCGAATGTGCATCTGTAAATCACTCACAATTTTCCAGCTTGAAAGCGCAATCACAAACTATTCAGGAGCGTTTGTTCTAGGCCAACTAAGTGAGTCGCGAAGTTTGGCAAATTTAAAATAATACAAAGGATATTAATATCATGACGTTATGATCCAATTGACTACTTTTTTTTAGCACCGTGTCTTACTACCCGTTCGGGTTATACGCTTAGTATATACTAATTACGCTAATGATTTTTAGGCGCTGGGAAGGCTATATTTATAAGAAGTATACCCGCATTTTCGTGAAGAGAGAATGGAAAACCATTTAGGAAAAAACACCTTCAATACACCCGACCGAGATTCGAACCCCAATCTCCCCGTCATCGGCAGTCTAGTCCACTGCGAGAGTAATGCCTTGGACCGTGCGGCCACCAAAGCAGGTAATTGATTACTAAATATGGCACGGATCAAGGAGATAAGAAGGGCTCGTGACGTTTGCTTCAGCCAATGAGGTCGAATAAAACACAAGCACTCACAAAAGATGGCGTATTGTGCAACATTGGCTTCAAAACTGTAGGCACAAGGTAATCTTCGATTGCAGCAAAACGTTCTAAAATCTAAATGATGGAATAATAAATAGAAAGGTACTCTAAACGTAACTTATTATAGCAGAGTAGAACTTAATCTCAACCAATAATAAATACATGTGAAGTGTAGGAAAATACCTCATCCCATAAAAAACAATAACGAAAGGCAGAACAATAAAAGTTGGGGAGGCTCCAGCCTTCACCCGAACAGCCGGAATCTAAATTGGGGTCCCCACATAATAACTTTTTAGTACATGTAAAAATAAATTCAGAGTAACCAACATTCTCAGAATATCATGACATTTTTTTTTCTCGCATCTTTCAAAATTGGTACTGTACTTTGAACATTTCTACGAATCGCCAAATTTTTTATTTGATTTTAACAAATGGTAACTGCTTTAGGGTAAGGTGGGCATTCGTCCCCAATGTTCAGGTACATTCCCCGAAATAAAATGTCCCGAGTTGATTCTGTCCCGGATTCGTTAAATAAAAATGTTTTATTTAAATAGTCTTAAGTGTAAACTCTGGTAACATCATCATCACCAGTCACACTCATTACGACACTTTTGGCCAGGAACGTATCCAGGATTTTCTTTCGGAGGGNTTCGTACACAAGTATATATTGAACTAAACTCATTCTAGCATTCACTAATAATTGATATAATTTTTATGACTTTTAATAGAAAATATACTAATTTTATATACATTTTTATAAAAACTAAAAAATCTTATATCAAAAGTCATAAAAAGTGTCTTAATTACTAGTGAATGTAAGCATGGGTCAACTGTAATATTTATTTTTTTACGAAATTTTGACATACCGTATTTTTATCTCCGTGTGGAGGAATTTATGAGTATATTACATTTAATTATCCACGATGTTTAGTCCGATTAAGAAATTGAAACTGAAATTAATTACTACGATATGTTTTTAATTAGGAATTTATTACTACAAGACAAGATATTATTACAAGATAATTTTGGTTTAGTTTAGTTTGGGCTTCAGCCCCCCTCCCCCGGATGTATGCCTGCTTTTGGCTCTCTCTATACTTGTGGTTGTGTTTACAAAGCTGTCGCGTCTGGTCGTTGTTGTCAGAATAATTCCCGCCGCTTTCCACTTCAGAAGTGTTTGTGAGCTGGACATCTAAATATCGTGTTACACATTGTCGTCTGCAATATTAGTTAGCCTTGTATTACGGTTACGTCCTATGACTGTATGTTACCTCTGTGGTTATACTACTGTCATGCACATATCACTTTCATCTTAAAGATATATGCCACACTAAACAAATTGTATTTATAGTAATTGTATAATAATACGAATATAATAAACAATACTTTAGGGTGTATCATATACCATTTAAACTGAAGCTACATTCTCCGGTTCCCATAAGTGATTTTAGAATACCTCTCCCTGAAAATGTCAAGAAAAAAATTGCCACTTTATTTTCGTCAACTCCCTCCCCTTTCTAAGTCACTCTCCTTAGCTCAATGAAATAAAGATTTGCTTTCATTTCAAAGTCTGTGGGAAGAGGCTCGTAACTTGAAACACGTTTACAAACAAAGTTGGTATCTGTCGGTATCTTAACGCACACTTTCTAAACTCTTAAGATATATTATCACGTGATGCACAAACTATCTTACTCTAGAGTAAGGGGCACCCAAACATTTTAGACCAAAGGGGTTCTTGCACCGGAAAAAAATACATGCTGGAGGCTCCATAAAAAATGCTTACACTAATATTATGAACATACAATAACGACACTTACATTTTACAAATAGTGGAAAAGTATAAAACAAATGGAAAACATAACATGTTTTTGGCTGCGCCTTTGGTAAATGCACTCTATTCAGATTTGAAAAAAAAAATGGCAATCCTAGTTAATGATGCTATTTCATAGTGTGAGAAATAAATAAATAATATTCTAAATTTGGTTCACGGAGCCTGGAATAACTAACTATGGCGGAGTCCTTGGCCCCGTGAAGCACATTTTGAAAAGCGATGTTCTAGAGCAGCGGCTCCTAACCTCTTTTCGCTTGTGTACCCTTTGGCAGCCCATTTCCATAAATTGTGCCCTTAATTTTTTATTTTTTTAAGTAAAATGTTTAACTACCACAGAAGTAGTTATTTCTGGTTTATTTGTTGCAACTGAATATAAATGGGCTAATAATGGAATTAAAAAATAATGTAATACTATGGTGAAATTTTTTTTTTTTACATTCAAAAAGCAAAAGTTACAATAAAAACTATTTTATGTTTGAAAATGAAATTATTTTATCAAGGTAAAATACAGAAGAAAACCCACGTCGCCCCTTGCCGTATCATTGAGTTAATTTAATAACTTTTGACTGACCTTTGTCTTACAATGCTGAAAAATGTAGTTCTTTCCGCCACTATTCAAATATTGTCGCGGACCCCCAAATGTCCTAGCACGTACCCCTGGGGGTACGCAAACCCCACGTTGGTAACCTCTGTTCTAGAGCAGCAACAGTGAACTCCGAGCATCACCCACCACACCACGGTAAGACTAAATCTTTGACCCTCCCAAGGGTCGAACTAGTGTGTCTCAGGGGGAAATAAAAATTGAGCCACACCTCCACGGATCATGGCCACTGTCTCTGGTTTATTTTTATTTATCTTTTTAGCGCCGCGTCTTAGTAACCCTTCGGTTTATACGCCTATATATAATTACGTTAATGGTTTCAAGGATTGGGAAAGCTATATTCAGAGAAAGTGTAGCCGCATTTGCGTAGAGGGAGAGTGGAAAACCTTTTGGAAAAAAACCGCCCTTAGTACACCCGACCACGATTCGAACCTCGATCTCCCCGTTCTCGGCAGTCTATTCTACTCAGAGGGTAACGCGTTAGACCACTTGGCCCCCGTAGCGGGTCTCTATACTTATTCCTTTACAGAAAGTACTACTAGCTTATTTAAACTAAAATGTTCGAGAATACATTCTATGTTAATTTTATACCTTTGAATGTTGGCTTGTAGGGAGTGGATCGCTGGTTCAACAGAACTAATCATGTTGACTGTGTTCTAATTTTGTTCTACAGACCGAGAGTCCACCACTCCAAGCCTCTTCTACCGTGTGTATATTCCCAATGCGTGTTTATTCCGTGTAGTGAACATTTACACGTGTGTCAAGTACATCCTGGCACACGTGAAATCAATCAGCCGTGGGACATAAATCAGTCCACCGGAAACAGAACCCGCCCGCAGAGTCGTCTCAGTTTCCTGTTACTATTAGGGCTGTTTTACAACGGCGGGCGAGCGAGTCTGTTCCAAGCTCACAGCAAGGGGTGATAAATCTGCTCTATCCACGTGCTGAGGTGTTACCCTAGTTTATATTTACCCCTGACAGCTGCAGTCACCGCCAGTGCTTCGCCGCCATTTTGTCGGTTACTTGGTTTACGATTCACTGAAAAATAAACAGTGGCTAAAGTACGAAAAAATGTTCTCGTTAGTTTTTTCGCGCATAAAAATAAAAATCTATAAATTTTATCTTGTGACTATGGTTTGAGAACACGATGTTGTATGTGATACTCGCATGTGCACACACACACACACACACACACACACACACACACAGAGCCATTAAGGAACAAACCCAGACGGGATTAGAATCTTGACCTCCCCGTCACCGGCAAACGAGCATGACATTCTAGTCCTCGTGTCCACCGATGTAGGTCTCAGGTTATACCCGTGTCAGGCTGTGACCAAGCTGACAAACACAACCACCAGCTTAGAGAGCAGAGAATAATGTGTATCCTTGGCAGATGTGAGCTGTGAGCTGTGAGAGAATAATAGGTGAGTTGTGCGAGTGGAGTCAGTACCGTCATTCCTGAAGGGCAGACAAACTCATGAAAGTCCGATTATTATAATTAAACTTTAACAATGTCTAAGAATTCAAAACAGTATTTTCTTTTGACATCTAAATGTAATTTTATTTAAATGTATGCAACTGAACATGGAAAATGTATCATTTGAAAGTAAAATACCTTTTAATCAGTTTAACATATTCACTACTATCTATCACACATCTATCATAATTTCTTTTAAAAAAACTTCCGTTTAAGTCCGCTTGAATATTTGTCTAATCGGTCTCACAACTTCCAGCAAGGTCAATCACTGGAGTGGAGTGACCGCCCGCTAACCTAAAACATAAAATCAAACTAGAAACTTTTTGTAATAATATACCTACCCGCTTCAGTGGTCAAATGGTCTAAGGTGCTACTCTTGCGGTATACTATAGACTACCAATTACGGGTATATTGAGGTTCGAATCTCGGTTGGGTGTACTGAGGGTGGTTTACACAAAATGGTTTTACCACTCTCCCTCCAAGCAAAAACGGGCACACTTCCTCTAAATATAAACTTCCTTATTCTTAAAACCATTAGCATAGTTAGAAAGATGGCACTAAATATAAAATTAATATTATTTTTATAACTGCTACCTTTCCAAAAACTAATAAATTGAGGCTAATTCCATTCATCTCGAATGGTGGATTTCTATCATATTTCTAGTCAAACTATTATGTAACATTTTAGAAAACGTTCTAGATTAAAGTAGTGAGATTCCTTATCCAAAAATACTTAAGGTAGGCCTATACCTTGATTTTATTACGAATGGATATTTGAAACGCCTTTTAGAAACTACAAAACATATGTTACAGGGTCAATATTGATATAATTGTATTATATAAATGGCGCTATTTTATAGATACTGATTATATCTATCAAAAGTAAGAGCTTTAGATCAAATGACTTGACATATGGATACTTGAAGGTAAATCTAGTAAGTTATAATAGCTGTCAGGCATGTCTACTCGTCAGAAAATTGAGGTAAAATATAGATAGTTTCGAGTCACCGATAGGATATACATTTGTTGGTATAACATGAATTTAAATCAAACAAGTACAGTTCTGAAAGAAAACAAGGTGTCCACTTGTAGTGAGTGGTGTTCTCACAAGTACAGTTCTGAAAGAAAACAAGATGTCCACTTGCAGTGAGCGGTGTTCTAACAAGTACAGTTCTGAAAGAAAACAAGATGTCCACTTGTAGTGAGCGGTGTTCTAACAAGGTGTCCACTTGCAGTGAGCGGTGTTCTCACAAGTACAGTTCTGAAAGAAAACAAGGTGTCCACTTGCAGTGAGCGGTGTTCTAACAAGTACAGTTCTGAAAGAAAACAAGCTGTCCACTTGTAGTGAGTGGTGTTCTAACAAGGTGTCCACTTGCAGTGAGTGGTGTTCTAACAAGTACAGTTCTGAAAGAAAACAAGCTGTCCACTTGCAGTGAGCAGTGTTCTAACAAGTACAGTTCTGAAAGAAAACAAGATGTCCACTTGTAGTGAGTGGTGTTCTAACAAGGTGTCCACTTGCAGTGAGCGGTGTTCTAACAAGTACAGTTCTGAAAGAAAACAAGGTGTCCACTTGTAGTGAGTGGTGTTCTCACAAGTACAGTTCTGAAAGAAAACAAGATGTCCACTTGCAGTGAGCGGTGTTCTAACAAGTACAGTTCTGAAAGAAAACAAGATGTCCACTTGTAGTGAG
>CABFWO010000682.1:136654-160404 GCA_902155825.1 Timema genevievae | reverse complement strand
TATATATATATATATATAAAGGTATAAAACAACTCACTTGATTTGAAGTCTAAAATTGTCCATCGTGAAATACACACACCAGTAAACAAAAATATATAAATAGGTTCTTAACACTATCTTGAATATTATACATACAATATACTTTATGAATTAGTGTAGAAGTAAGTTTATGGTTTTAAAGAAAAATCTAATCTTCTGTTTTGATCTGGTATTTCGCGAGTCATTTACTGTTCCATGGACAACATGGTCAAAGTATTTAGTCTTTCCTCACTCATGGGGTTTCTTAAGTAGGATTTGATTACTGGCCTTCTATTGTTTTTAATTTCAATCTTTTCTTCTGATGATAAAGAACCAAAGTTCAGTTTTCTAATATCGGAAACTTTCATTATTCACTAAAATAATCAAAAACATGAGCGAAAACGCATCACACTTACACACTAAACATATCAACTAATTTTCTTATTTCTGATCCAGCCGGCGGACTGCAGCTGGTACTGGACCACACTTTAGCTCAGCCCCAAACACTTGTGAAGGTCAAAGAAAGTGACGTCAGGTTGTCATGGCAACCACTCTGTGATTCATGCAGAGCTCGGGGGCGCTTCTGAACAAGCCCAGTCCGCACAGAGCACATGTTAACATAATAGCGATCCATGTCACGCGCTGGCGCGATTGTGGTTTTGCTAATGTCCAAAATAAAATAGGGGAAAAGATATAATGATTGTTTTAAATTGATATATGTTTTTCACTATGGAATGAAAAAATATGAGAAAATTGATATTAATTTCAAAATAGGGAGGGCGTCGCCCCAAAGCCCTTCTTCACGAGCCACCCCTGGTTCCTATTTATTTTAAACATAATATAGGATTTCTAAACAAAAGTTGAGAGATAACGTTAACCTTCTCATCCTTTTCAGTATGGAGATACAAACTCGAAACATGTCTATGACGATCATGTGAACATAGACATAATCCTTCTAAAAGTTTCAGGATGGAGATACAAACTTGAAACATGTCTATGACGATCATGTGAACATAGACATAACCTTCTAAAAGTTTAAGGAATGGTGTTCGTTATATTGTAAAAACCGGTAGTTTTGAGAAAATATGAGAGTGGTAAGGGTCGATACCGACGCAGGTTCGATACCTTTATCATGAACGATTAATATGCGCATAGTCTCATTTCATCCCCCATCCCATCCCCCAATTGATGGAGGCTGGAAAAAATTCTAAATAAAAAACAGTTCTAGAAGCTATCTGAAGTGTTTTTTTATGGCAACACTACCCCCAACTATCGGAGGCTAGGACAAATTCTAATTATTAAACAGATCTAGAAGCTCTCTTAAGTGTTTTTTTTATGGTACCATAACCCCATAAATGCCGGAGGCTATAGGAAAAAGCTCTATATTTAAACAACTCTAGAAGCTCTTTAAAGTGTTTTTATGGTAACATAACCCATTAACTGCCGAAGGCTAGAACAAATTCCAGATATTAAACAACTCTAGAAGTTCTCTAAAGTGTTTTTTGTGGCAATATAACCCCCTAACCGCCGAAAAATAGGAACAATTCTAAATATTAAACACCTCTAGAAGCTATCTAAAAAAAATTTATGACAACATAGCACCATAACTGCCGAAGGCTAGAAAAAATTCTAAATAATAAACACCTCTGAAGTGCTTTTTTATGGTAACACAACCCTCTAATTTGTACATCTACCTTAATTTTGATATAGTTTGAACCATAAATAAACCCCCTAATTTGTACTTGTACCTTAATTTTGATATTGTTTGAACCATAAATAAAGCCATATATATTTTGTTCATAAAATTTAGGGGGGGGGGGTAGATCCCTGAAAACCCCCCCTGACTACGGCCTTGCCGTTATGACTATCAAATGTTGCAGGCTTGACTCGGATCGTTCAGTAGAAATGTTGTGTCCATATGTTTTATCCAGTCAGCCGTTGCGTGTGTTGCTCTGGCTAGCTTTGTTACAGGAACAATACCGACCACGCCCTCCGTGGAGGTTCCAAGGTTGACCACACACTGGAAGATAGTCAAGGAAATGTAACTATGTACCTACTTAGAAACAAAATACTAATTACCAAAGTGCTAATAGTTTGTTAAAAGATGTTTAAAATCATCACATTTGTCATGACTATCGTGTGTACCACATTTTGATTGAGTGTCGCAAGAATGCCCCTGTTCGCCAGGCTCTTGATTTAATGATGACCTTCGTTATTGGTTACGTGACATTGCGGATACAGTTATTTGTTTACTTCATTCCATACGCCAAGCACATATTTTAAATTACACTTTAGTCCCGCTCAATGGTAATTATCTCATGTTGATATTATTATTTTAAACTTGTAATCCCCTTCGATGGTTACATGTTCTCAGGCGTCACTCCCTCCAATAGACTGGAGTGCCGATGACAAGGAGATCGGGATTCGAATCCCAGTTGGATGTACTGACTCTCCCTCCACAGAAAAGGGCGGAGTTTAATTAGGCTAGAGATATTTCGTCAGTAAACAAGCATATGTATAATTAGCTCGATACCAACCAGGTTCTTCCACAATATAGTTGTTGTGTATTGGTTCGTTTAGAGGCCAGCTATTACAATTCCTACTTTATTGGCGCTAACTATACAACCACAGCAGTGTATCACTGGCAAGCTCTTAAACTAAGGAAAGGAGGACAGTACAGCCAACTGGGATCGAACCCTCGTCTCTTAGACAATAGTTAGAAGTGATGATCACTTTGGCAGTCCGTAAAGTTAGGTTTCACTCTCTTTATGTCCGCGAGTTTGGATAGTGTATCGCGCTTAAAATAATATCTCAAAGCTTGTTTTCGTAATAGAATGTGATTTGTGTAAAAGGTTCCTTTACAACAATCACTGGTTGACTGGTAGGCAGTCCGACCTTCTATCATTTACAGAGGTATCCTGGGAAGGTATGCAGCCCTGCTGGACATTACTCTGTTACAGAGTTATCCTGGAAGGGTAGGCAGCTCTGCTGGACATTACTCTCAGTTACAGAGTTATCCTGGGAGGGTAGGCAGCCCTGCTGGACATTACTCTCAGTTACAGAGGTATCCTGGGAGGGTAGGCAGCCCTGCTGGACATTACTCTCAGTTACAGAGGTATCCTGGGAGGGTAGGCAGTCCTGCTGGACATTACTCTCAGTTACAGAGGTATCCTGGGAGGGTAGGCAGTCCTGCTGGACATTACTCTCAGTTACAGAGTTATCCTGGGAGGGTAGGCAGCCCTACTGGACATTACTCTGTTACAGAGGTATCCTGGGAGGGTAGGCAGCCCTGCTGGACATTACTTTCAGTTACAGAGGTATCCTTGGAGGGTAGACAGTCCTGCTGGACATTACTAACAGTTACAGAGGTATCCTGGGAGGGTAGGCAGCTCTGCTGGACATTACTTTCAGTTACAGAGGTATCCTGGGAGGGTAGGCAACCCTGCTGGACATTATTTTCAGTCACAGAGGTATCCTGGGTGGGTAGACAGTCCTGCTGGACATTACTCTCATTTACAGAGGTATCCTGAGAGGGTAGGCAGTCCTGCTGGACATTACTCTCAGTTACAGAGTTATCCTGGGAGGGTAGGCAGCCCTGCTGGACATTATTTTCAGTTACAGAGGTATCTTGGGAGGATAGACAGTCCTGCTGGACATTACTCTCAGTTACAGAGGTATCCTGGGAGGGTAGGCAGCCCTGCTGGACATTACTCTTGTTTTTTTTACGTTGTCTAGATGACAACCGTACAACATACATTGATTGACTGGCATTGAATGGCTGTTGAACTTAACTGTACTATATTGCCTGGTTCTTGACATTAGCAAGTAGGCCTACATGTCATATTACCCTTTGTGGTACATATGTTGAGTCTTGAAGATATTTAACAAACTGGGCTTGGTTTATATCCATGCATAACGCATAACTTTACAGAGAGCAGTGCATACCACGTAGGGCGCAAGAAATTGAAACATGTTGTTTTAAATTATGGCTTTTATATTTGACTAGTATTTAAGCCATATTTTTACCATGGTGCTTGTGCTCACTTGAAATAGTAAAATAGACTCATTATCCATTCAAGATGACTATAAAATAATTAAATGCAATAATAGACTATTATAGAGACGTATGAAATAAATGAGCATCGTGGTTTCCCAAAGAGCACCACGGCTTAGTTGAGTTATGTCACCAAAAATAGTTTTTCTTTATTATGTCGCTCCTGTGTAGGCGATAGTTTATCCTTCGATATTTAGCTATGTAATAGCAGCGCTAAGGATACCCTTTAAGATAATATTTAATTTGTGTTTTTTATATTTAGGTGTTTTCGTCTGCCTCTGCAATATTAAAACTGTCTACCATGCCCAAATCTTAGGTTTCTATTAGTTTAGCAGTTTTGAGGTCTTCCATCTTTTCAACTATTTCCTGGACTCCTATTTATTTATTGCCAAACTTTTAAACTTGTATTTTATCTGGGATAATCCTTTTAACAATTTGCCAAATTTAAATTGTATTCTCCACTGAAAGGTACTACTACTACTGAACTACTGGTTCTTTTACGTGCCTGCCTAATTCAACTTTCCACCACACCGAAAATAGTGTTTTACATTAGATGTATCAATTTTGAGCTCTTACATTTCTCTTTTTTCAATTTTGAAATTCCTTATATTCAGAAATCATTCGGTTATCAGATAAGGTATATTTACATACGTTCCAAATTTCAATTTTATTCCACACCGAGAAGTTTCTCAATTTCTATTGGCTTGGAAAATTTTGAGACCCCATTTCATGTAACCAATTTTTAAATTTAAAATTTTCAATATTTCTTGATTTTTTTATTACTTGGAGCGGCTGTCCTGACGGCTTGCAAGTATTTAAATTTTTTCCCACTCTTAGAAACAGCTATGTTATTTTTTGACATTTTAAGCTCGCCTTCAACTAAGATCTTAATATTATAATTAAAAAATACTTTCATACTTTTCTAGTTATTTCCAAAATTTGTGTTTCATGGCGTAGTAAAAAATGTGTCTTTCTATAATTTTGGAAATTTGTCTTAGTCCCTATTCACTTACACACCCACCCTCCCATTTTGAATTTTTTTTTAATGTTGGGTTTTTTGTGTGGTTTATTTACCATATTACCAAATTTCAATTTTTCCTTCACCAAAAAAGGTTGATAATTTTAGCTTTGGAAATTTCCAGCCCTGACTATTATTCATACCCCCATTTTGAATTTTAAATGTACGGTTTCTTTTGGCTATTTGGGTTTGACACTTTAAATTTAATAAAATATTTCACTTTTATACTTGACCTCCTTTTTTTTTTTTAATTTATAGAGGAACCTCTTTCTATTTTAGGGTCCTTCAGTTTTTAAATTTTAGAATGCCAGACTTTCATTACGGTTTGGTGTGTTCTTTACTCTTTACACCTGCCCGGCAAATTTCAAACCTCTATCACACCGATAAGTAGTTAATTTTATTCGTTTTGGTAATTTATAATACCCCTGCACCCCTTCTACACTCTAATTTCCCTATCCCCCAATTATGAAGATAAAATATTTAACACTAATTATGTTATTTGGAGTATTCCCTCTATATTCCTGATAAATTTAGTTTTCTACCTCCCCAAAATGTTTTTTTTAATTCTATGCCTCACCATCCCCCCCGCCCCCGTGGGTCAGTTGATTTGAATTTCAAAAACCCAATGACGGTATCTTGTTTGCCGGCCATGAAAACTCCCAGATATGAAATTTCTTGAAAATTAAATGAAAATTAACAATTTTCGTAATTTTTTATACTATTTGGGTATTGATTTAGGGTCAACCACTTGAATTCCGGAAAAATTACAACAGGGTTTTGCTAAGAAGTGTTATAAACCCCCCGGAAATCGAATTTCAGCGCGATTGAACCAATTTTATTTTTTGGTCCATAAGGTAAGAATGGGGAATTGTTGAGGCTACAAATTCGACCCCTTTTAGGATTTTTAGATTTTTCACATCATTATCAGATTCCCAGGATACTCCTTGCCGAATTTCAATCTTCTGTCTCAGCGATAATTGTGGAAAAAAAACCTCTCTAAGGAAAATCAGACACAGGACATGTATTTTATAATATAGATAGGCTACATAGTGAATAGTGCACAATGCATACACTTAATTTAACTTTAACTTTTTATACGTAATGCTACTATTGCATGGGTTTGAACATGGACAACACGTGAGATGTATCAGCCAATGAGGGGAGAAGTTACAGCCAATTAACGTATGTATATACATCAGACGGAAAATATATATTCATGTTTGAAAAGTCTTGTGGTAGCCAAACTTGTTTGTTACTAGCGAGCTTTCTTTGTTTTATTGGCAATGACTACGATTATAAAATATTATTGAAAATAAAGGGAAATATTATATTCTTGATTCTGTTATTGAGAAATAGGTCCACCATATACTGGTATTCGTGACAATAATAAAATCATAACTAAATAAAAATAAAATTGTATTTAAAAGTACAAGTACCACTTAAAATTAAGTTAATTTTTTGTCACAAAATGACACAGTTTAATTAACGTTGTTTTCCGAGTGAACCCTTAAATGAATTATATGTAATTACTTTATCTAGTAAATCAAAGAGGTCAGGCTAATTTCTTTGAATAAAATACAATTGATTTGATTCTGACCTTATTCGCTAAGTTTCTTTATAAACCGTTGTATTTTTCTTATGAATTGTGCACTATGTGCTATGCTCTATCTAATATTAGTAATGCATGAACATAAACTCAGTCTTTATACACAAACTGACAAACAAGTGTCATGTTAATTACAATAAATACAACAATAATCTTTTAAAATACCAATACCAAAAATTATTTCTATTGAATTACTGGTGTTAAAACGATCAAATTACCACTTTAAAAATTAAATAAAATTTGGGCACTAGGTGACAATTTAAATTTAAATTTTAGTGGATGAATAAAAACATTAATTTGATTATTTTTAGCACCGCGTCTTACTATCCGTTCGGGTTATATGCCTATTAACAAATTACACTAATGGTTAAATAGGGATTAGGAAGGTTATATTTAAGGGAAGTGTATCCGTATTTGCGTGGAGGGAGAGTAGAAAACCATTTTGAAAAAAAAAACTCTCATTACAACCATCTGAGATTCGAACCTCGATCTCCTCGTCATCGGCAGTTCAGTTTATTTCGAGAGTGACGCCTTAGACCATGGGGCCATCGACACTGGTTCCAACTAATTAAAATAATTTGAAATGTCTCCCCTCCGTACGAACATTTGCCAAGTTACAAAGATTTGCAACCTGGGGAATAGTGTGATATTCATTAGAATATTAACTAGGTAAATGTGTTCTTGGGAAATACTTTTCTTGGTATTTTTATTTATGTTACTGTTTTATTTTGCTAATCTCATATTTAAAAAAACTGTGTCCTCTCTTTAGGTAACTGCTGAAGCATATTCTTGAAATCCATCCTCACACGGTCCTTAACTATCGGAGGGGTAGGGGAACACTCCCACATTAAGGGTGGTAATAGCATGCAAGAGCGTCAGTGAATGCTTAGTGTACTGATAGTATGGTCCTGAGCAAACTATTGCTCCACCTTTTAACCTATAATGACTAAGCAAACCCACGATAGTGTCCACTTAGCATACACTTAGTCAAGTTCTTGCATACGGGCCTAGGTCATTGTTATAAAAAATACAATTATAATTAATGAAATGTGTGGAATATGATCATCACTCGCAATATATTAATGAGTTTTAATTAGTGAGACCTGGCTAGTGCCAAGTCGTTGAAAACAGCCGGTGGTGGATCTAGACTTGGTGAGGCCCTAAGCTATATAGTTTGTAGACCCCTTGTTAACATATCAAACCGGAAGGTCTCACAAAACTTGAAAACATTGTAATGGTGTGCCTTTTAATTATATAATCGATATACATTTAAATTGAAAAATACAATTTATATTTAAATGAATGCATTTATTGAGTATATATTTATTATTTGGTTTCCTTGATCCCTATCAGAGATTATTACGTAACATACCAATTTGAAACAATATGTAAATGTACATATTTTGAGGCCCCTGGGGATTGTGAAGTCCTAAGCTATAGCTCATTTTGTTTAGGCCTAAGTCCGCCACTGGAACAGCCCGCCCATCCCCTTTCCTCCATGTTTTACTATGCCACCAACACATCCCCACCAGGCCGCTTACCCACTGGTCGAAATAAAACCCAATATCGATCAAGAAATATACATTATTTTAAATTGGAGCGTCCCCACAGACCAAAACTTTGGTTTAACCTATGATTTTTGTTTCTGGAACATCGAAAAACTGACAAAAGTCCGGCTGTACAATGTTCGATAGAAACGTTTGAAGAACAAATCAAATTGCGCATGCGCGATTTGCCAATTTACTTTACGTTAGCGAATAGTCCTGCAGTCCGTTACATTCTTGTGTGTTTTAGTATATTTGTGATTTATATAATCATGACAGAAGATACTGAAGAAGACCGTGCGTCCTAAATTGGATGAGACCAAAACTTGCGTCTATTCGCAGTTTCTTCTTCTTCTTCGAGTAAGAGAAGACAAAGAGATAACTAAATCCATGTCTTCCCTACCTGTAACCATGTTGGCTACTGGAGGGAAATTTGTTTTTATTTCTTGTTTTGTTGGTATCGAACATTTGTTCGAGGCAGTTGTTCCAAACAGATTGTTTCGACCCGTGGGTAAGCGGTCGCTGTCTTATCCTGACCCACCATTGCAGCGGGCTGTTGAATAGTTTGGTCGCTGATCCCACCCGACATATATTTCTTGACACGCCATTGCCTTCATATCCTGTTCAATAATGATGTTTTCATACGTAGTTCAATAGAGAAGCCTGTATTTCTGTAATGATGGCAAACATCATGCAATAACCACATTTTCGACGGTCATTGTTTTCAGAGGAAGTTCACTCTAATTAACGTGGAGAGAGAATGGTAAAACCACAATGATCACATCTGTTCGCAATGAACCTGCTCGGTGTTCAAACCCCAACTTCCCCGTCATAGGTGGCCTTGTGTAATACGTGTCTAACACCTTAGATCGCCTGGCCACAGATGTGAGGGGTACACATCTAGCTTTTAACATAGTTGTACCCCCCTTTAGAACCCCATGTGTGTAAAGTTTTGTTTTTTCTTTTTAACCTATTCCACCAGGGTATGTCGGTTAGATATTCCTGGTCCTCTACTGTCAGTGACGGAAATGTAACCGTCTTCTGAGGTTGGGACACCCTGTATGTGTGGTCATGGCGACCCGATGTGATGATGATGATGATGATGATGATGTGGTGCCAGTGGAGGTTTTAAACCTAACTTAAACCTAATTAGCCAGATCATGGCAATCATAGTAACAATTCCCCTTTTTGGGAAAAATATCCATAGCACCGGTGAGCATCGAACCCGGGACATCTGTATTAGTAGCAAGGAATGCAGGTCGGCTTGTGTGTAAAGTATGAACTTGTTCACCTTGTAGAATGTTGCGTGAATCAGCTTTGGTGGCCGCATAGTCTAAGGCGCTACTCTCACAATAGACTAGACTGCCGATGATCGAGGGTCGTGGTTCGATCCCAATCGGGTGCACTGAGGGTGGTTTTTCCTAAATTGTTTCTCACTCTCTCTCCACGCAAAGGAGGGTACACCGTCTCTAAATTAAACCCTCCGCATTCCTAACCCATGAATGCCAAAGTAAGAGTAGTAAGACGCGGTGCTAAATAAAGGAGGTGAACTTGTTGGCCACCCTGTGGAATGCTGTGACGTAACTAACACCCCCTCCCCTTCCATTGTGTTGATCAAGCTCTGGCGACATCTCAACAAGGCTCGTTATTTTCAATTAACGCCCAATTTGCACGCCACAGTGAACAAGTAGTGGAGGGGAACTAGTCCAGCGCTGTATTTGCACTCCGCTGCCGTATGCTCGTGGGCATAGCTCTGCTCGGGTTGGCAAGTCTTACTTTGACGGGTCGGCAACTTTGTTGATATCGAGCAAAAAGGTTTAACTTTGTATTTCTCAGATAATATTTAGTTCAAGGTGAACTCGCAACCTTTCAGAGAGGATACTACATTCTCAAACATTGGCCTGGACTGTCTTGAAACTGGCACTGGCAAACGTTAGATATTTCTTGTTCATTTCAGTGAAAATTGACAAGTTGGATAGAACAATCGAACCTGTGTGTTTGTTTTTGTAGGACAAAAACTATGCTAGTAGGAATGGTCAATGGTTCGATCCCGTGTGGTGCATACAATATTGTATTAATACATGGAATAGTCCTGTAACATGAATATTATATAGGGGTTCCACCAAGTACACTCGCTCTATATTCTATGATTTAGATCCTTCATATGTTATATGGTTCTATGTTCTATGACACGAGGCTAGGCTAACCAACACAACCATACAACGCAACCTTGATTCCGTTTCTCAATAGCACCTGTTATAGTTGAATATGTCAGTTGAACACTCTCACTCTGTTCGGCAGTAGCACCTGTTATAGTTGAATATGTCAGTTGAACACTCTCACTCTGTCTGTCAGTAGCACCTGTTACAGTTGAATATGTCAGTTGAACACTCTCTCACTCTGTTCGGCAGTAGCTACCTGTTACAGTTGAATATGTCAGTTGAACACTCTCACTCTGTCCGTCAGTAGCACCTGTTACAGTTGAATATGTCAGTTGAACACTCACTCTGTCCGTTCAGTAGCACCTGTTAAAGTTGAATATGTCAGTTGAACACTCTCACTCTGTTCGGCAGTAGCACCTGTTACAGTTGAATATGTCGGTTGAACACTCACTCTGTTCGGCAGTAGCACCTGTTACAGTTGAATATGTCAGTTGAACATTCTCACTCTGTCCGTCAATAGTACCTCTTATAGTTGAATATGTCAGTTGAACACTCTCTAACTCTGTCTGTCAGTAGCACCTGTTACAGTTGAATATGTCAGTTGAACACTCTCTCACTCTGTCCGTCAGTAGCACCTGTTACAGTTGAATGTCAGTTGAACACTCTCTCACTCTGTTCGGCAGTAGCACCTGTTACAGTTGAATATGTCGGTTGAACAGCTACTCGTAGTTTGTGCAGCATTTAGCAATCTTCTCAGGGGCTGCGGTTTCAGAGGCTAATGAATATTTATGATCTCCCCGGGAAATATTGAATCATCCAAATGCCTTGTTAAGAATGTTAATGAAATGTTATATTTGGTTTTGTCTTGGAACAGTTATTTCGGTACTAAATCTTAACTATAGATGGACCAGGAAGTGTTTAACTAAACATTATGATCTAGTCATAGAAAAACAATTACAATATCTAGTTAACAACTCCTTAGCTACACTCGTCATATCTTTGTCTACTAATCTAAGGGCCCTGTGTTCGACTGTCGGCAAGTGCTCAAATATATCCCTGTGAAATAGAATGTCTGTGCGCTTTATTGCCAGTGTAGTGGCTATTGATGACTAACCTTATGATTTAACACAACCAGACCCCAGCCCATTAATTTATTAATTAAAAAAAATACCATTTTACAGGCTTTAACCCGCGAAGAATCGTATCCAGGAACATATTATTAAAAGGTTTGAGTTTAGGCATCGTTAGCTAAGTAATACTTTTTCTGCCAGCCTCGTCTTACTACCCATTCGATCTCCCCGCATATTTACACTCGTCGAGTAAGTCTGAGAAGGTATAATTTAAAGAAAGTGTACCCGTATTTGCGTGAAAGTTGTTTGGGAAATAATTTAGAGAAAAAAAACACTCTATAAAGACCTTGTGCAAAATCATTCAAAGAATGTTGTAATTATTTCAAACCCGTCTCGGTGGCCGTATGGTCTAAGGTCTTACTCCCATAGTAGACTAGACTGCCAATGATGGGGAGATAGGGGTTCGAATCTCAGTTGGGTGTACTGAGTGTGGGTGATTTTTACTAATTATTTTTCCACTCTCTTCACTTGAATGTGGTTACACTTCCTCTAAATTAAACCTTCCTCAAACCTAGCACGTTAGTGTAATTAGTACATAAGCGTACAACCCGAACGAGTAGTAAGACGTGGTCTTATAAAAACTATAGTAATAATAATAATAATAATAATACTCTTTCTCTACTCTCTTTATGTCCTTGTTTCGTAATAACCACGTGGCCCGAGACTCGCCTCTGCAATATAAAGTAGATAAGGAACACGATAAAGTATGTCCTATTGCGTAGTGCGGGTATTGCCGGCGTCTGGACGCAATGCGGGCTGCCTATAGCGAGCCCGGCTTAGAAAGAGAGAGAGAGAGAGAGACGACGTAGAAGTGTCCCTGGGAGGTCGCGGGTTCTAGACGAATTTGACAAAGCGCGGAGGGTAATGTAAAGAAAGAGTTGTCCTTATTCTTCTTTGAGCCCTATTTCGTGTCACAAACCGCTTGTGAAGGGAAGAGAAGAAGATAATGGCATCACAAAACACCGAGAGTTATTGTGATCGTTAAAGGCTGTGAGTGAAATTCGTTCCGCAGTTATTTTATTGTCGTTTGGAAATAAAACTCTTCCGTATCTTTTAAACACGATAAATGCACGTCACAGATTTTAATAGTTGTAAACGAATTATATTTAATATCGCTCATTAAATAGATCTACAGTCTGTTTTTAATAGGATGGGTCTAATCTGACGAATATAAAAGTTACTTGATCTACTTTCACCTCATTGGCTTCGGTGGCCGCACAGTCTAACGCGCTACTCTCGTGTTAGACTAAACTTCCGAAGACGGGGAGATCGAGGTTCGAATCTCGGTCGGGTGTACTGAGGGTTGTTTGCCCTAAATGGTTTTTTCCACTCTCACTCCACGCAAAATGCGCATTCGCTTCCTCTAAATTTAACTTTCCTAATCCCTAATACATTAGTGGAATTAGTACTTATGCGTATAACCTGAACGGGTAGTAAGAAGCTGTGCTAAAAATATCTTTCATTTATTCATACGTTAAGTCGTGTGAACTGTTACTTTTGATATTATTTTCAACACCTACAACATAATACTACAAATAAAGTAAAATACCATCAATGTTGGCTGCAAAATAAAATATGTTTTTGTATTTTCTAAAAAGTCCTTCCTATCGAAAATCTAACATACAAATTTGTCTGACCACTCGTCTTAGATACAACTTCTTTTTAATCAAAAATTGTATCAATGTTTTATTTATTAATATGGCTGCTGAGCGTATAGCGTCTCGTTGACCGCCGTTAAGAAGAGCTAAAACGGAACTAGAGTTGGTAGTTTTAACTTTTTATAACGATTTTTTTTGGTCCCGTTTAGGTTATACGCATATGTACTAATTACACTAATGGGTTAGGGTTGATGAAGGTTGAATTTAAATAAAGTGTATCCGCATTTGCGTGGGAAGTCATTTATGAAAAACCACCCTCAGTTCATCCGACCGGGATTCGAACCCATATCTCCTCGTCATCGGCAGTCCAGTCTTTTGGGAAAGTGGGGCCTTAGATCATGCGGTTACCGAAGCGGAGAATTTTTGTTTGACTTAAATAATCTAAATATTGCTTAGGAAGCCATGTTTGGATTAATTCTCTGCACATATTAATATCGATAGTTGTTGAATGCCTGCCACAAGTACAGTTTAATGGCATTTGAACAAGACATATTATATTTATTTAAATAGCTATGTTCAAATGTCGCCATGCTCGTGACAGATATTCAACAACTGTTGAGGTCACCATGTGAACAAAATTATACTCTATATTTGTACTAAAGCAATATTTGACTTATTTTGGCCAAACAAATGTTTTGGTATAAAAACTGCAGAAACGTATACCTTTTCTCGCGTCCCCTACAACCCCACCTTAAGTCCGCTAAAAACATCAAAGTCTCTTCCCTACTGACGTGATAAAAAATCAATATTCCTCTAAATCCTTGGACAACAGTAACCGTCAATAATCACCAAATAAGTTATTTTACGTTTGACTGAAATATGTTTATAAACAATGGGACGGTTTTACATGTAAATAAATCGTGTATCTTTACAAATGATGTGTTCTGGGCTTCCTCAGACTTGCGCACGGTAACTTTTGACTATAGTTTGATAAAAAAAACAATAATTTAGAATTGAATGGATAGCTGTTGAAAGTGGTTGCAGCGGCCCAAATCAAACTGTCCCACCGGGATATCTCCTAGTATCCCGGCGGCCCAATCCACCTCTTCCGTAAGATGTTAGGTAGCTAGAAGAGTGCCAACATGAAACACAGTAGATTGGTCGTGCATTGTCCCAAGAGAAGCTATAGATTGGTCGTTCATTGTCCCAAGTGAAGCTATAGATTGGTCGTTCATTGTCCCAAGAGAAGCTATAGATAGGTTGTTAACTGTCCCAAAAGAAGCTATAGATTGGTTGTTAACTGTCCCAAGAGAAGCAATAGATTGGTCGTTCATTGTACCAAGAGAAGCCATAAATTGGTCGTTCATTGTTCCAAGATAAGCTATAGATTGGTCGTTCATTGCTTCAAGATAAGCTATAGATTGGTCGTTTATTATCCCAAGAGATACTATGGTTGTTCATTGCTCCTAGAGAAGCTATAGATTGGTCGTTCATTGTCCCAAGTGAAGCTATAGATTGGTGGTTCATTGTCCCAAGAGAAGCTATAGATTGGTCGTTCATTGTCCCAAGAGAAGCTATAGATTGGTCGTTCATTGTCCCAAGATAAGCTCTAGATTGGTCGTTCATTGTCCCAAGAGAAGCTATAGATGGGTCGTTCATTGTCCCGAGAGAATCTATAGATGGGTCGTTCATTGTCCCGAGAGAATCTATAGATTGGTTGTTAACTGTCCCAAGAGAAGCTATAGATTGGTTGTTCATTGTCCCAAGATAAGCTATAGATTGGTCGTTAACTGTCCCAAGAGAAGCTATAGATTGGTCGTTCATTGTCCCAAGATAAGCTATAGATTGGTCGTTAACTGTCCCAAGAGAAACTATAGATTGGTCGTTCATTGTCCCAAGATAAGCTCTAGATTGGTCGTTAACTGTCCCAAGTGAAGCTATAGATTGGTTGTTCATTGTCCCAAGAGAAGCTATAGATTGGTCGTTCATTGTCCCAAGAGAAGCTATAGATTGGTCGTTCATTGTCCCAAGATAAGTGAGAGAATCTATAGATTGGTTGTTAACTGTCCCAAGAGAAGCTATAGATTGGTTGTTCATTGTCCCAAGATAAGCTATAGATTGGTTGTTAACTGTCCCAAGAGAAGCTATAGATTGGTTGTTCATTGTCCCAAGAGAAGCCATAGATTGGTCGTTCAGTGTCCCAAGAGAAGCTATATATTGGTCGTGCATTGTCCCAAGAGAAGCCCTAACTAAAACTGTAAATGTCTTGGTAAACACAGGTTGAGATTGAACTTGTCAAAGGATAGCGATAGACACGATGTGTCCGAGGGAATGTACTGACATATTTGCGGTTGTTTTGTTCCAGACGGGTGGAGATGGCCACATTCACGACCTCACCATAGGATACAACGTGCATGGCAGGGACTATGTGCTGGACCTTCGCCTCAACAGGTGAGTTGTTCTCATCTGCTGTTTAAAACAGATTAGTTGTTATCATCAAGGGCGCCCGCAGGATTTTTTCTGGGGGGTCTGGGGAGTATTCCATACCTCCACTACGGCGGGGGACTTGGACCCCCGGGAAAATTTATTAAACTGAAGCCTCAAAAGACGCTTTTTAAGGCGATATTTGTCTCCTAAATATAATACACAACATTAAAAAAAGTTTCAAATCTATCCATATTAGTTGGTGGACATTTGACCTTGACGATTTGAATGGCGAATGCTGCTGGAATTGCTCACGCATGCGCCAAACTAGCAACCCTAAAGTTAGCAGTTGGCGGACGCTAGTAATTAGTTTATTAGTAATATTCTTTAACACACACTGTTGGCTGGGGGCACTGTTTGAGCGCTAGTATTGGGCGGGATTAGCCTACCTATAATATTTATACAACCTCAGAGTCTCAGGGGGGCATTTGCCCCCCCCCCACCCTGGATCCTCCTTGCGGGCGCCCCTGGTTATCATCTTGCTATCTCAGATTATAATTATTATTCATGAACCTGGTGACCAGTACAGCACTGGTAAAAATAATACAAAACTACTGATAGTTGATTGGCTGGCTCGTTAGGGAGGAATTCCCTCCATTCGGTTCCAAAACCCTTAGATGCTAAAAACACATCTGAGCTATTGTTAGTCATCTATATTAATAAAATGGAGAGTTTGTATGTCTTGAGCATTGCGCGATACCTACCGCATTAGTAGCCCCTGTACACGAACATGTGCAACTCGAAACAGGAATTTTCAGAATTTTAGTTAGATTTATTTTAAATGAATTAAAAACCGGGTTGAAAACAAAAAACAACGCAGGCAGGGCTACGCAGGTACTAACTCTAAAGTTACCTTCCACGGACAATCAATGAATTTTAAAAATGTCCCGGGAAACACTTGGCACTTGAACTAATAAAAAAACTTAACTTATGACATACTTTGACAATGGCTTTACCTGAGGTTTAACCAGGATCTTATTAGTCCGGCACTATTCAACGTTCTGTTTACAATAAATAATATATGTTACTACCGGTATTTCAAGTATTTGATACAAATTGGAATCGACCCCAGTGATCTTGGGATAAATTGCTCGCCCCAAGACCCGATGTTCGTCGGTTCAAATCCGGCTGGGGTTGGTGGATTTGAGTGACAAGAACCCGTAGCACAACTTCCTTCGGAGGGGAAGTAAAGCCGTCGGTCCCAAGTCGATTGTGGTATGTAAAAAGAACCCTGGAAGGTATGTAAAAATACCATTCCCGGCAAAATTGTTAGATACTTTTGCTCTCGCTCATAGAAATTCTCGTGTGCTTATTTTATCAGTCAGCTTAGAAAGTGCACGTTAAATACGTCAAATAAATAGATACATAGCCAATAGACAAATTGGACTGTTACAAAATGAGTGTGGAGACAATTTGACTTTGGTAGCCCCCTCTCCCTACTCTACCAACATGACACTTTCATCCTGCTGCGGTCATGCGGTCATCCGGTCATCCGTGTTGCTTACCTGACATTTATATTTCATTGAGCTTGGTTTTTTTTATTTAATGTGTTTGAAGATGTAAATTTAAATGTAAACAATCTGAAATACACTAAAATATAGTACAAATAATATAATTCAAAACAACCCGCTTCGGTGACAGCATGGTTTAAGACGCTAGTCTCACAGTACAATAGACTAGACTGTCGAGGGGGGGAGGGGGGATAATGGTTTGATCCCATTCGGGTGCACCAAGGGTGGTTTTCTTTAAATTGTTTCACACTCTTTCTCTCCACGCAAATGCGTAGACATTTCCTCTGAATTCAACCCTACTCATTCCTAACGCACCAATGTAATTAGTACATAAGTGTATAACCTGAATGTTTACTAAGACACGGTGCTGGAAAGAATAATTAAAAAATATCGATGCAAAAAGTATTCCCACCTAAAATATGCTCGGTGCTAATTAGTGTATCTAGTTAATGGTATAACTAATCTAATTATATTTAAATGAAATGTTTTATTATTATTTTCAGGGATTTGATTCCTAAATCCTATTTTGAGAGGTATCAGCACAATGGCCAGCATGTGGTCAACAGGCCGACAGGGAAGGTGAGAATAAGTTTTAACTTTGTCATCTATCATGTTGGATACTGAACATACGTTGCACATCAGACCCTGAAATTAATCCCTGGAGAGTTTTCTTTAAAGGGCTGTTGCACGCATAAATAACTTTCAAAATATTATGTCCCTATAATTAAACAACAGGTATCTATTTACTTTATTTCTTGAATTTTTAAATTGGCTTTGTTTCATAAAATGTCAATAAATAAATCACAACATGAAATTTAAATGTCAACTAACATGACTGGGCTCACTTATCTTAAGTTTTGAAAATATATTAAGAAATTTAACAATTAATTCTGCTTTTTCTTTTAAGGAAAATGTGTGTAACATAGATTAAATTTCTTAAAAATGTTTTAAAACTTTTTCATCTCAATTTAAAAAAAAATCAAAATGCTTATTGATTGCAATATTTAAAAAAATCTCCAATGATTATTAGTGAGTAAAATTCTCATCATCCTACATAATCTGTTATTGCTAGCTATCATCCAAGTTGGGACTACCCTGGGCCAGTGCCCCTCATGCTCCCCCCTGCATCCCCACCCCAAGACTGCAATCACTTTAATAAAAAATAAAATATATGAAGTAGAAATATAATTTGGAGAACTGGAGATACGTCAAACACAAACACACAGGTTGAATTTTAAAACAGGGTCTATAACTTGGTACTCAAAAGGTTTACCTCTCTATAAACAAATTACAAGTGACCCTAAAATTACAGATTGAAATAAAATACAGAACTCATGGCATTACTACATTGTATCCCCCCCCCCCCCCNCCCCCCCCCCCTCCTACTGAAAGTAGGTATGTGGATGCATCAGTGAATGTTTGTGATGCAAGGTACGTGGTTTGTTACAGGATGTGGAGCTGTGCCAATATCAAGGTCGGTTGCGAGGTCTGGCCGACTCCTGGGCCGCTATCTCCACCTGCCATGGTATCAGGTGAAATAATCTTACATATTGGGGATATTTATCAGGGGCAGATTAACCCTAGAATACTATCATCATTGTTTATTGCTGCATTGCGGTCACTACCTCAATCTGACATAATAACTTTAAAAAAACCTTTCATAACTTCTTTCATGATCCGAGTTTAATTTTTAGTCTTTTTTGGGGTAGTTTCATTAGTTTTGTTTTTCATTTTTGATATTTTTATTTACATCAAAATCAACATACATCAAACATAAATGTCAATACATTAAACCACAAAACCAAAAGAAATGTGGCCTTTGTAGCATTGGTATATTCAAATGTTTTTGTAATGGTGGATTATAGGAGAAGTCGGGCAATTATGAGCACCTTAAGATGATCTGTTATTTCATAAGAAACAGTATGAATATCCAAAAGTAATATTATTTTATTCAATTTGATCATTCAATTAGGTCTACAAAATACAATAAATATGAATGATATTTTAATAATTTTGGTCTAGAAAAAATAATAATTAAGAAGCTACAAGTGCTCATATTAAAAGCATAGGAGGAAAATATGAGCACACCCAGGGGGTAAGATGAGCATCGAGTTATAATTTGATGTACACATACAACGATAATTTAAATATCAGACAGAAATACTCAATAGGCCATATACATACAGGGAAACAGTGGTAAAGACATAACATATAATAACTACTCCTTTAGTATCCTAAAAGCACAAACCAATACCTACTGATATTCGATTTCTGTCGTGATAGGCCTATTTTGCTAGTCTGAACAAAGGTCGCAAATGTAACGCTTCTGTTGTTTAAAAACACCACTGCATTTGACGTGAGCCCATTTTTTGCATGCTTGGCATTGTACCCAATCACCACCTGTTGTTTAAAAAAGATCCCCACAGAAAATGCACTCTGCATCTTCTAAATCTCTTGACTTCTTAGCAGATGATGAATTTGAAGACTTTATTGCTCTTTTTTCTGGAAGTGATAACACATCTTTCTTGGCATTCTAGACGCTATTTTGTGAGGACTATCCATGAATATAATAGAATGAGCCATTCTTCTGGTAGAACGCTTCCTTGTACCTTTGGCTGGAATCGGAATCAGGTCTCGGAATTTTGGAGAGCATTGTGAAGTTGATCCTGCCTTTGATTATTATTTATTAACATTATTTACTATTTTACGTTATTTTAATTATTATTATTACTTTAACAATGTTAATTGCTATTATTTTGACTATCTTAAGCATTGTGTAGCTGTAGACACCGCGAAAAGTGTAAAAATTCACAATTTAAAAAGGATCAGGGTATTGTGAGCACCCCTGCTCATATAAACAACTGGGGCCATTTCGCCTTTTCAGCCATCTTATTCGTTGTGGTGAGATGTTAACTTTAATTTCTTTCAAGGGATGCAATGAGTAGGTTTTATGTTACATTTGAGCTTAAATAACGACCAAATCAAAGATAAATGTAGTCCCTGTTGCTTATACAAACTATGGGAAACATTTTAGTAACTTTATTTTAAACATACTTTTTCATAAACTGATAAATACAGGACGCTGTGATTCTTTTATTATCGCCGTGCACTTCCGTCTATGTTGCTATGATGCAGTTGAACGTTCTTCTATAGGGTGGCAATACATACTTGACAAGGGGAGAGTTTCAGACGGGTATGCTAATATATCACACCTGCTCATATTAGCCTGACCTCCCCTATAGCCATGCTATTATATTTGTTAAGTACGGCTATAGTCACATCAAAATATCATATTCTCTAAATGGAAAAACGACACCTGGACAAGGAAATCGAACCCGGGACCTTTGGCTTAGTATGCCAATGCTCTAACCACTAAGCTATCCAGGAGCCGTCCCGTGCCCAGGTCTCATTCTTCACTCATATTTTAAGGCATAGTCTATGATGGACGTATGGAAATGGTCAGTTATGACCATGAACTATCAGATAACACAGCCACCTTCTACTCAGAAGTTGGCTTTTTGCTGCAAATAGTACAATAAAAACCGAACGAATGTGCCTAAAATATGAGGGAAGAATGATTCGTGTACGGACGACTCCTGGATAGCCAAGTGGTTAATGCATTGTTATACTGATCCAAAGGTCCCGGGTTTGATTACCATGTCTAAGAGTCATTTTTCAATTTAAAATAATATGTTTTTGTAATGGCTAGAACTATCTAGTTATTAGTAAAAAAGAAAGAAATGAAACTATTTGTATTTGTTGCAGTCAAAACCGGTTTTTAGTTAGAACGCGTTTTCTCTTGTTAAAACTAGTTTATACTGAATGCCTTTGTTACAACTAGAATTTACTAGCTATAACTAGAATTTACTGCTATACATGTTTGAATTTTAGATAAAACTAGTTTTAGCTTTGAACATTAGATAAAACTAGTTTTAGCTAGAGAAACTTGTTTTGGGGAAATAATTCAATCATAAGCAATTAAGTGTTGATTGGGATTAAAAAAACATTTGTATTGTTTAAAACAATATTTATTGAGAATATTGGTCACACATTTATGTCATTAATATTAATTAAAGTAATACAAAAATAATCATACACTAAAGGAACATTTTTAAGGAACATCACAGAACCATGTCTACAGTATTAATTTAAAAACGTGAAATGAAAATAGTAATACATTAAAAATATATTAATTAGTCTAATACGTTTAACGAAAGTAGCTTGAGTCTTAATAAAAGACAAACATAAGATAAAAAATAAAAAAGGGAACAAGTAAGTTTACATTACTTGTTATTGCAAGGCAAACTATCGTGGCATTTCGAGTTACACAGGTTGCCTTTTTTCATACAAAAGCACCTTTTTGACAAACACACCTTCTTACACACACAGCGAACAAATCCTTAGCCTATTTCTAAGGCTGCTGTCTTGGCAGCAGTTCTTAAAGATAAATTTGTCTCTTGCACTTCTTCTAGTAGCAAGAATTTTTCTTTGGACATATCGAATTCGGACCTGAAAAAGCACATTTAGTTAGCTTACTTAAAAAGCGATTAGGTATTTAATAGGAGCTTCTACGCACTATGCATATTACAATAAAAATATTAAACCTTAAAACATTAATGAATTACTTGCATAATTAGCAACACTAAACAGTGGCTCATTTTCAGTGCTTTGAACCAAGAAGCCACTGAAATGGTTTGCGACGACATTCGTCCCTAAATATTGAAATCAATTCAACAATACATACCTCCAATACAATTTATCAAGTATCCCATATTTTGTTCCAATCTTGTGCAAACCCTGTTCATCCTTTGACTTGGGTCGAAACAGTTTTAACCGAGTCATTTTGTCAAAACGCGTTTTGTCTAGTTAAATCCAGTTTTAACTGATATTCATTTTTTACCAGCAGTAAATTCTAGTTTTAACTAGTAAGACCGTGTTCTAACTAAAAACAGGTTTTCATTGTAACATATTCAACCAATTTTTAAGTCTGGACACAGTTACTTCTGGTGTTCCCCTCAGATCTATTAATACTATTGGTGTAAATCTTGCTTCTTTGTCTAAATAATGGTAATATTCAAGATGCAATCACTCAATACGGCATGTGACCGCCACTCCACTCAGAGGGAAGCTGGTTGCTGGGGAGGGGGTGTATACATTGTTCAGGCACTACACGTATATTTGACATATGATAACATTTTAGGATTTATGGTGGTTGCCAGAGTTTGCTCTACTTGATGAAACTGTGTTCGTAAATTATTTCTCCCATCCACTGTCAAAATTACTCATTGATGTCATTGTGTGTATACACACACACACACACACACACACACACACACACACACACACAAACACTATTATTGTGAGTGTGGTTAGTTGAATAGATAGTCCGTGGAAAGAAACACTTTACTGGTACAGTCCCATCAAGAGGATCTAGCTCTGGTAACAACCTACCAGCTATCTCTATAATGGATTTTTTTTTCAAAATTCATAATTTAAATTGTTATTTCTATCAGCAGTGAACATGACTTGTTTTTAGGCTTGTGAATAGATAAATCATCATTCAGATATGTGTTGCCACTTACACGCTCATAGAGGAGGGATAATGTTTGAAAACATGTAAACAGACTAGGGCGGAGTGTTAAATTATTCAGGGAAATGTTCATATTTTAAATGTTTAAGTAAAATTAATTTTTAGGCCAGTAAAAACTGTCCAAAAACCACATGTTGACTTTTTTTTTTAACTCACAGTAATGAGAAAATCAAAGGACATTTTGAATGACTAAAATTATGTGTTTTAATTTTTTTTTTTAACTGATTGTCTCAAAGTTGTTGACTAGAGTTAAATGAGGGAAAACCACTTAATTGAAAGTAAGATAACAGTTTCAATATTTTTTCAATAAAAAGTACAGGAGAAAAATGACACACCTCTGTACGAGTATCAAATATTTTTCAATCATGTTTCAATATAAACCAAACACGATTCGGTGGCCGCATGGTCTAAGGCGCTACTGTCTAAGTAGTCTAGACTGCTGATGATGGGGAGATTGAAGTTTGAATCTCGGTCACGTGTACTGAAGGTGTTTTTTTCAAAATTGTTTTCCACTCTCCTTCCTTGTAAATGAGAGTATAATTATTATAAGCTCTAAGTAATAATTTAATGATTTCAAATCATTATAGTTCACAAGTTAAAAGGCGTCAAACTTGATATTTTATGCTCTTTATGTACCCATTGTTAAGGTAAAGTAATTAATGTATGGGGCTTAAATTTAGTGTAACTTGATATTCATAGGTTTACAAAACAAAATATTTATAATATTAATAATATTAGTATTTATAATATTAATAATATTAGTATTAATAATATTATTAATATTATAAATATCTCAATTAAATATTTATATTAAATATATGAATTTTTATAATATATATTAAAATTAATCATAATATTATAAAGATGTAATTACGTACACCTCATATGAATGTCTAGTTGTACTAAATGTCACCCCTTACATTAATTACTTTACCTTAGCAATGGGTACATAAAGAGCATAAAATATCAAGTTTGACGCCTTTTAACTTGTGAACTATAATGATTTGAAATCATTAAATTATTACTTATAGCTTA
>CABFWO010000682.1:101900-136104 GCA_902155825.1 Timema genevievae | reverse complement strand
ACAGAAAGTGCCGGTAAAATACCGAGAGTAGACGTACATAGACAGAAAGTGCCGGTAAAATACCGAGAGTAGACGTACATAGACAGAAAGTGCCGGTAAAATACCGAGAGTAGACGTACATAGACAGAAAGTGCCGGTAAAATACCGAGAGTAGACGTACATAGACAGAAAGTGCCGCTAAAATACCGAGAGTAGACGCACAGATCTGTCCGGTGAAATAGTGCCGGTGAAATAGCTAGAGACAGACAATATATAGTTAAGATTTCAATAAAGTGTAAAGGCAGAAAGAATCATTTAAATAAATTATGTACAACAACAATAGTTGTATTTATTCCATAATTGTCATTCTGTATCAACATAATTGGCGCTCGACCACGGAGCTATAAATACCAATTACATCATCAAACATAGTCAAGAATTCAATATCACAACAATTGGCTCCCAATCGTGGGATCAATTTTCAATATCATAACAACCAAAAAGTTTAATTTTATAAAATTAATTTGAGCTTTTCCCTGATCCTTGGGCTATGAGGTTTTTTAAAATAACTAATGTTTATGTATTAAATATTAACATACATGCATTGAGCTGCTCTTGCCAACATCAATGGTTTTATTAACAAAATCAAAGTAAAAAAGTAAACATAGGTAGTTACTTTATGAAATGTGTGTACTGTGTACAGGATAAAACATATGTTTTCCAAACCCAACAAATATTTACCAAAATTACCTTCAAATCGAATTTATTTAATTTCAAATTACTTTATAGGTACTTATTTAATAGCTGAATTATATATTATTTTGAATAGTGATGATTAAAATCTAATTATTATTGGTGATTTTTCTGTTTGACACTCAAAGTAGAATAATTCATTGAGCTGCATGTATTAATATTGACATTTAATTAAATTCTAAAATTATTGGTCTAGGAGAAGGGTCAAAATTATACAAATGTATACTAAAAACACAAGGGCTAACTTAAAAACTATGGTCAAACTATCATTATTAATACAATATTTATTTTCAATTTTCTACATATATAGTTTTCAAAACTATAACTTGGCACATAGCTAATTTCCTGCATACCTTCAACCATTTTACAAAATTCTGTCTAAATATTTAGATAGGTAGTATGAAAAAAATTATTCCTTAGTTGGAGCAGATCCACAAGATTATTGGGGGGTTGAGGGGGGCAGGGGAACTATAAACTAAATTAAACCTCTTGTTCTAAGTTATGGCAAAAGTTAATGGATATGGGGACTATTAAGTGTAAAATGAAAGGGCCTGTCATTATTTTTAATGACTTAACACTAATTAAAACCAATACAAACCTGAAACCTGCTATTTTGATATATATTGCTATTGATGACTCTTTCGATTAGGCCCCCCTACTAATTTGATACAGCGTAGGATGGGCCATCTAAGTTCCCCCCAATAGGTATGCACCTGCTCCTTAGTTCAAATTACACCTCTCGTTTGGAACCTAACTCGTAAATTAATTAATGTAATTTCACTAACAGTCCAATTTTCATAGAAGGAACCCCTTACCTGACAGCTATAAGTGCTACTAGATCTACTTTCATGTATTCATACATCAAGTTATGGAAACATAATCTGTTTGTTTTGATTGATCACTGTCATACCTTTAAAATAACAATAATAATAATAATATAGGTGGTAAAATGTTATCAAATTTTATTGTTGGCCGCAGGACTACCAAGTACCTGGAAAACAATGAGGACTGGGACAACTCAAGGAGGTTTTTGGGTCTGGAAAAAACCCAGCAAAGACACAGGAAATTTTGAAAAAATATAACACAAATAATGGAGTATTTAGGAATTTGCTCAGTTAACTGAATACTTTAAATAGGTACCTAATAGGTCTTTGGATAGAAGAAAGTTCCTCAAAGCTGGAATTTTAAAATTTTGACTATTTAAAAATAATTAATTAATTACTTAATTAATAAACAGACCTAAGCAAAAAGAACATGGGCAACGCAGGGCTTAAAGCACTGACTTTAAATTTCCTTCCACATACAATCAGTCAACTAAAAAACTTTCTTCCAGGCCAGGCACTTCAACTAGCGAAAAATAAAATTTAATTCCTCTGTACTTCAATATAAGTTGTCTGGAAAAATGGGAATTCCTTCTTGAAAACCTTTAAAACACAGGGATATAATAGTGGCAACTTTGTGGCCGGAAAAACAATGTGTGCGGATTTTTTCAAACACCCTTTCTATGAATATTGTAATGTAAGTATGCTGGCAAAACGAGGTGCAAGTTTGACCCAAATCTAGTAAAACATATAAAAACCGCTTTTGATCATTTCAGTTTTAACGGAATACTCTACTAAGAGTCTAATAAATATCTTATACTGCAAGCAACACACAGTAATCTTGACTCGACATAGCAACACTCTCGTAAGCAGGGGCGGACTGGCAGATTTCAAGCGGCCCGGGACTACGCAAATGTTGGCCCTTAGCATATATTAATATTTACCACTGAAGCTATGTTTCATTGTAAGCTGAAGTGGTGAGGTTATTAGTTAGTTTAATTCCAAAGCCATTTCAACCATATTATTGATGATCAGTTTCTACTGACACGAGCAAATATTCTTCTAAATGTTTAGACACTAGCTTGCTACTTGTGTAGATCACCAAACAGATAATTTTATGTTTGTTTACAAACAACACCAGGCGACCACAAACGGGGTGGTTTTAATTTTAATTCCATCATATAGTTTGTACTCTGGGCACCTCTGATTCACTCACTGGAACTTTTTGATTAAGATTGAATAGAAACAAAAATACAGATATGAATTAATATAATTATTTTAGTTTAAAGTAGTTGTGGCGGCCCAAATCAAACCGGGATATCTTACAGTGTCCCAGCGGCCTAGTCCACCCTTGCTTGATTGTTTTGTTAGCTACTCACACAGTCTAAGGCATCAGTCTGGCAATAAGCTGTGTTGCTGGTGACAGGGAGGTCTAGGTTCTAATCTTGGTCGGGTGCACTGTGTACCATCCAGTATTCATAGTAATGTGAGTTCATTTCCTCAAACTAACGTCTCTGTTCCTACCTTGTAGACTAAGTCAGTTGAGAAAACAGTCTTATACCTGCTCTCTTTCCCTAGCGGTGTGATATTCGATGGTGAAGAGCTGCACTACCTTGAGAGGAGCTCTCCAGCCAGAGGGAGAGAGGAGGAGAACTCCAGCCACTTCATGTACAATCATTCCGACCTGAAGGTGAACCAAACCTGCGGTGAGTGACAAGACAACAATCTCTTGTCAGAGCTGTACTTAAACTAGAAAATATAATAGTAACATCACCCGCCTCAGTGGCGTAGTTAGTTGAAGTGCTAGTTTCGTGTCTAGCTAGACTGCTGAGGACGGGGAGATTGAGGTTCGAATCTCAACTCAGATGAACTGAGGGCTGTTTTCCCTAAATGGTTTTCCACTCTCCCTTTACACAAATGTGGGTTCACTTCCTCTCTATTAAACCTTACCATTTCCTAACACATTAGCGTAATCAGTACTTAAGCGTATAACCCGAACGGGTAGTAAGATGCGGTGCTAAGTACTATTATTATTATTATCATCATCATCATTATTATTATCATCATCATCTGCTGTTCACAACTAAAAAAACCTCTGGGGTGTGAGCCAGCAAATAAGCTATACCAATCGAGTGCTTGCAGTTGTTAGCGATGATAGTGCCAATCTTTGCAGATAAATGATGTCATGTGATCAGCACAGTGAGCCCTCCAGCCTTTAATCTCAGTCCTCTAGACCAGAACCGCTACTTCTTTATTCAAGTATCTCCTCATTTGTCCTCACGAGGCTGAGTTGACCCTGTTCCAGACCCACTGCTTCACAGATACATCTGAAAGCACTGGGGATCGAACCCGGGACATCTGAATCTGTAGTCAGAGATTCTAACCACTACATCGCAGAGGATACCTGATATATTAATCAAATCAGGAGATTTAGACACACGCAAGTGCAAATGCTCTGCCTGAACAGCTCAGTGGTAGTACATTCCTTCAATCAGTTAAATTTCCCAGGTGTCATTTTTCAACATTTATTTGAACTAAAAATATATTTGCTTAGTACCAGAATCCAGATAGTTTTGGCTGGAACTGTAAACCACTGTGTTTGATCTCTAGGCGCCATTAGCGCTGACTTGCAGACTTTTTTAGTATTTATGTACCAGTATGTTCTTTCTGTTTACATTGCTTTTTTTTGTCTATGTTAACTAGTAGGCTACATTCATGTATAAAATAACCCTTCTGGCCAATTATTCTCTCTTATTTTTAATTTAATTCATAAGAATATTGTGCTTGTGTCTTTTGTACATCATATGTTTATATCCTTGTGATATCCAAGGTGCGAATAACTCAGGCACGCAACGTACCTGACACACCATAAAGATATTTGAAGATTAATTATTTAATTTTTTTTTCCCAGGATATTCAGGAACACCTCATCATATCTTAGAAAATCAGGAATTTAATAGAATACTCAGGGTAAGTATTTTTTAAATAAACAAAATAGTTATAAATTTTTCAATGCTCTAATAAAGTGAACTCGATGCTTAACTTTGTCCTTGAAGGTCAGAGCTCATTTCCAGCATGCTGCACTAAAGTTATTTTCCCTAAAGAGAAAGGGAGGTTTTTATTCTCCCCTCCAAGTAGATTCCAGAAAATTTCATATTATTTTGTTGTATCACCCTTTACTGTTTAAACTAAGATGTGTTTATTAGTGTTTCCATTTTAAAAGATGAGCTTTGGCTACTTCAAAATTCCAAAGATTATATACACAAAACTACCCTCTATTTTGTAAGCTCCTTGCTGTAACTTGTGTTTTGTTTTGTTTAGTATAAACGGGACACGGAAGTGATTCGTGGACCCTACAACGCCAACAAACAATCACGCTATGTAGAGTTGGTGCTAGTTGTGGATAACAAACTGTACAAAGACATGGGAGAAAATCTACAAAAAGTTTATAGCCATTGTAAAGAAATCGCAAACATAATCAATTCGGTGAGTAGGCCCATACAAGAATAAAATATTTAAGTAAATTTGAGAAAAAAAATAAAATACAATAATTTTTTTCACAATGCAAGTTTTTCTGTTAAAATCTTAGTCTTAAAATAATACTAAAAAATGTGGGCCACACTCACCGTTAAGTATAAATTTTTAATGCCTGAACTATTTTTTTTTGTATGTTTTTTTTTCAAGCAATAGAGTTATATTTATTATTGTTTTCAGGCACTAAACCCAAGCTAAAAATTATCAATGCCTGTGACTTGGTATTTAACCGGTCACATTTAATTTAAAACATTGTTAGATCGTTGTGAATCACTTGTTCTTTTATCTGCTTTTGCATCATGCTAAGACAAAGAAACTTGAACTTCATCGAAATCACAACCAATGCAATCCATCAAAAGGCGTTGGAACATGTTTCAAATAGAAATGTTACTCACAGCATGAAATTCAAGTATAGTTCTACCTCTTTATTACAATTAATATCGTTACGAACCTTTTTAATTTGAGCCTGTGTCTTTTTCCAGCTGTATGTCCCACTAAATATTTTCATTGCTCTAGTGGGCGTGGTAGTATGGACAGAGTTTGATGAAATCACTCTCTCTGCCAATGGCGACACAACGCTCACCAACTTCCTTCATTATCGAAGAGAAAGACTAGTTAAGGAGCATCCAAATGACAATGCTCAACTTCTCACGTAAGTCTACTTGAAAATATCAACAGTTCTTTACAAATAATGGAACAACAATAGCTTTGCTATTACTAGCCCAATGAAAATGGAAACGGCACTTGATTCCTGTGGAAATAATATTACTATCATTCTCAAATTTGTGTAGAAAGCTATGCACCAATGAATTTACAGGGTTTGTTTTCTGCAGAGCAGTAAGATAAGATCGCTTGCAGATCAAACATCGCTGGGAAGACCTCCTCTGTTCTCCCCCGACCATTGTTGTGATGCGGGGGATATTTGATTGAATTGGATGGAAATAAAGTTCGTAAAGAGCAAGTTAGCTGTCACGAGGAGAAACGAGATTAGTAATGAAGTTATCTGGGGTACAGGGAGTACATGATATATCAGAGGAAGCAAAACTGAGATGGTTTGGTCATGTAATGAGGATGGAAAAAGAGAGGATGCCAAAGAAAATGTTGGAAATGAAGTATGTAGGAAAAATACCACAAGGGAGGACAAGAAAGAGATGGGAGGAGCAGATAGCAGAAAGTGTTCAAGGGAGAGGAGAAGAATGGAAGAAATTAAAGATGAGAGAGTGGTGGAAAGATAGAGAAAGATGGAGGTATTTTACTAAACTGACCCGGCCACAGGCTGGAAACAGTTAATGATTGTTATTATTGTATGTATTGTGATTGGTAATAATAATGAACAGTTTAAAACAAACCCCAGTTGAGGAAACTATGAGTTAATTACTTTCTAGACATCACTTTCACTAAGGGGGTGTTCATCTATTACGTAAGCACATTTCTGGCCATTTTGAACTCCCTTCCCCCCTTTGTAACCAAAAATACACAATGGCCCAAACCCTTTTCCCCCTTCTCCCCCCTTCCTTGTCTTGCTTAAGTTATATTTGTTGACTTTTTTTTTGTAATTTGTTTACAGGAATAACCATTATTTTTCATGCAACTTATTAATTGCTGGTAATTATTAACATAGAGGTGTTAATTAATGGTGCAAAATAATGAACAATAAATACTTTTGTAAACTTAAATTTACTGTACAATAAATAAATATTGTGTGTGTATGGGCTACATCACTTGTACCCCAGTTTGTAGAAAGATTAGCCAGTACTAATGCACCGTTGCCCAGGGGACGCTTGGATGTATTAATTGTACATCCTTTCTGTAGAGGCTCTATCCAAGTCCCAATGAGGTGATGGTGATAGTGAATATGAAGGCGTGGAACCTGTGGAAACTCTTAACTTAAACCTAACTAACCAAACCCTGGTGACCGTTGGGTCAATTCCCCTTTTGGTACCAGCCGAGAATCAAACCCTGGAAACCTAGGTTTGTAGCCAGGTACACTGACCACTGTACCACGAGGCCAGTTATTTATTGTATTAAACAGGTAAAATTAAAATAAGTTATAAAATTTTAAAAAAAGTAATAATTTGCACTTGATTTAAATTATAAAAAAATGTTTTATAGGTAAATACATTAATTATTAGTTATAAAAATCTCTAAACCACTTTTATACTGATGAACAAGCTCCTTGAAACTATGTCTCAACACTTTTAATTATTATGTGTTCATTTGGAGTGGCTGGGTCACTGCGCCAGTCTTGTCCGGCTCTCCTTGCCGCACATAGGCATTGTTATGATCCCCTCCCCTTTTCCTCCTTGTCAGCAAAGATAAGCAGAGCTCAACCCCCTCAAGCTGCTTACATGATACTTGGAACACCCATTAACACACCACCATACAAATAGAGAGCTGGGGGGAAGTACTGATAGAAATGTTTATAATATCTGCTGCATTATTAGGTATTAGTAGAGATAGGGTAGATTCGCTTTTGCGAAAAACGCGAAAAGGAAAAAAAAAAGGATCGAAAATAGGGTATTTATAAGTTTTCTTTGCGTTTCATGGCATTTGAAAGTGTTTGAAGCGATTTTTATTTCGCGAATTAACGCGAAAAACGTGATTTTGAGAGTATTTTAGCTAAATTATTCTATTAAGCGAAATAGACGCAAATTCCCTGAAAATGCTGTGCATTTAAATAAAATGCTGAGAATTTCTATAAAACAATGTTTTTCAGCGGAAATAAGTGATTAAAAAATCATTGAGTTTCACTCGTCTGTGTGCTTCAGCTCGGGTTTTACTTGCATCCTGTGCCTTCTACAGCCCATCCGGCTAATCGCCACATTCCGTTAGTCGTTGCTTTTATCATAAATCCTTTGTATAGGCCCTAAAAACATTGACGAAAGACATTTTTACCTATTTTGCTACAAAATGCTAAATTATGCCACAAAACGCTAAATTTCCAATAATTAATGCTAAAAATACTGAAAATTAATGCTATTTTACCCTATCTCTAGGTATTAGTATTGTACATTATTTTATGAGAAATGTGGTATATTTAGCACATCCTGTGTACGCTATTAGGTAAATTAAACATTGAAAAGAGGATAGAAGGCTGATGTTTAATTTTAAAATAGCTGTTTTGTGCCATTTTACCTTTGTAAACTATTTGGTAATACTTGTACCAAGCTGAACATGTATTTCCCTTTCAGTTATAATAGAGGCGGAGGGAATCAAGGGGTAGTGTTAAATAAACTTGACTGGTTGGAATAACTTGGTTTTATGTTATTTATCTCACTGCTTGTTCTGGTCTATTCTTTCACTTGCATGATTAACTAATCTTAAGAACATATTACGTGGAGTCTGGATTTGAAAGAAATGCTAAATTATTCACCTGAAGAGAAGCTACATCCTTAGTACATCCTGGTTGGGACTGACTCGAGAGTCAATATTACAAACCTACAAGGTTTTAAAATATTTCTAGTATGAGCAATGCTGTTGACTCTTCATAGTGTTATCATTCACTTTCTTAATTACATTAATTAATCGTTTTAAAACTGTGATAAGTTAAAACAAATCCATCAAGTTTTGTTCATGGTGACCATTATCTCTCAGCCCACACATGCAGACCGGTCTCTTCTTTGTCCCAGTGTCTAGAGAAGCGTGCTAAAAAAAAGTTATACCAACATGGTAGATAAAAATGTTCTACACTCGGCCATTCTGAAGAGTCATCGTCCTAGATAACAGCTAACAAACTTCACAGATTATTAGTCTTAAATCAAATTTTATGCAAATTTTAACTCTTTATGCTAAATATGTATGTACAGGTATGCCCAAAAACACAGGTATTACTTCCACTTTACTTCAAAGTCTTTGAAGTGACCTTGTTTTCTTGGCCTACGGCAATTCTTTCTACCCAGCCCAACATCAGGTTGTTTTGGTGGGGTATCTATTACCTCGACCTTTCCGTTCGCTTGAGGGTGTCTAGCCGAGTTTAGAGTGTGACTTATGCCTCAAGAATCACAGAACTCAGAGAAAGTGTGTGATATGAAACATGTTCCTCTTTCTCATCTGGTTCATACAATGCACCATTGAATAAAATAGGATTTTCATTCGTTGACTTTTTAGACACTTGTACAAAATTAATCGAATTGCTATACAACATGTTTGTTTTGGTGGTTTGTAGTCTTAGGCTGTATCCGAATAGTCAAGTACACTTGATTTGATGCAAACTTGATGACTTTACACTTAACACACACTTGAGATCGAAGACTGTAACAGACTATTTGAACGGCAAAATATCCTTTTCACACCCTTGAGTCCGCAATGCTGCTTCCTACCAATGATCTTAGAAACTATTTTAAACGCCATCTATCAGCACGAATTAGCGTAAGCCACTTACATATTTGTGCTGACTTATTTTCACTGCACATGACAAATTACCCTAACTAGCCAACACAACACAATACAATACAGCTCTACAACACTACAAAATAACCAGTATATTTAACGTACGTTATCAAAGATCACATTACTCTAAGAGTTCTATCTCTAGCAGACGAAAAATTAAACAATTGCCGATCAAACACCGCATTGTCGAGGGTAACTTGCCGTTGCCCTAGATTCAAGGGCTTATGAGGTGTGCATTTGCACATTTCGTGACCTTTCAGACGAATATACACTTGATCACGTGATTGCTAATGCAACTATCAAGTGAACGTCAAGGGTCGACGGCATGTGAAATAGACTATTAGGATACAGCCTAAGACTCCTATTAATTGTTGATGGAGATAGATCAAGGTTCTTAAAAGTTTCATCATCAACTCTCCCTACTACAAGTCTTTCTCCTAGCTTGACAAAGGCTACCTGTGGTTGTTCCGTCCATGTTCGGCCAATAATAAGCTACTAATAATAAGTTACTTGGACACCATCGGTAACAAAGATAATGTCCACATCATGTCTTACCACAATATCTAGATGAATATCTGTAGTTATTTGTCCTAACGCAGTAACAGCGCTACTCCCTACTGTGTCAAAACATTGAAGAGTTTATTTGTTAGGTTTGATTTGTAGGCCTAGGATGGCAGCTGTTGCCCGTATGGTGCAACATGAACTCTATATTGTGTCAACCAAGACAGTAAATGATTGGTTTCCAATTTTAATGGTCTTCAGGTATTTACCAACCTCACTTTCCGGACCATGTTTCAAACATGTGGTATTTATTCTTTCTTTACTGACAACATTTTGGTTGAGGCAGTTGCTCCTAGTGTGTCCATCTTGGTTACACTTTTAACATTTCCTGGGTTTCCTTTCTTCGGGTCAATCTTAGGAAATATGTCCATATCTATGACAATTAAAACATTTTGGCTCACCCTACTCATTTTTAAATGGAGGTTGGGTGGGTGGATTTTTCCACTTCATTTGGTTATAGGATTTCCAAAATACCTATGTTGGTGTGATAATGCATCTTCTTGAAGTGGGGTCCTTGCGGGGGGGACTATTCTCTCTGAAGAGGCTCCTGGTTTGTTAAGACATTCTGAAATTCTCTTTGAACGTTGACTGTTAACATCTTCGAAATCACGAATATCATGCAGGAGGTCATCCATGTCTTCGTGTGTCTTGCTAATCACAACAGAACTTAAATCTCGAGACCACAGGCCAATAGCATCTTGAGTTTTGGTGCCTGTAAAATTAAGTCTTAAGTATTTGCTAAGTTTTTCTTTCTCATGAAAATAAAAACTTGTGCTCTCACCTTTCACTTGGGTGCGATCCTCAATTTTAAATGCTGTATACCATTTTAGAGTTTATGATCCCCCACCTCTATAGACAAAATTGTAACAACACTTCACTTCTACCATACTGGTCATGTTTATTCCTTATCAGTTGTAGATATATATATATATATATATATTTTATTTTTACTATTTATTCAAGGAATATTAGATAAGAAAAAATAATTTTCATTTGAACAATTTCAGGTTGAAAGCTTTAGTTTCATAGGTATCACCTAGCATAAAATAACTAGTCAATCTCTCTCATTTTAAATGACCTACTCAAGATGGCTAGATTAGGGTTTACGTTACCATACAATCATTTCTGATTATTTTAAGCCCTAAATAATTATTTTTATCTTTTACATTCAGTTAATCTCAGCCCTAAATGACACCTTAGAATTTTGATTAGAATGTGAAAAAATCTCTTTTAAAACCTTACTCAGCTGTCAAAATTAAATTTTTTTCGATTTTACTTTCTCCATTTTAATAATAAAGTTCATAAAATCAAATCTATGAGACCATTAAAAATAATATTTCAAGAAAAGATTGAGAGCGAGCAAAATTTAACTTTTGATTATTGTCATTTTCAACTTGGTGTTATGTTAAAGAAAACAAAATTATATTTTAAAATATGCTTACTAAGGCTATTTATTTAAACTTGAATATTAATCATCTAAAGTTAAAACCTCACATCAACACACAAGACAAGTCTGTCAAGACTTTAAAAAAAGGATTCCACCAAACAAAAAATGTTTTCACATCAACATTATTGTCAGCGTAGAGCTATACTTTTACAACTGCTACTACCTTATTTACCATTTATCAATCACCCCTACTCTCTTTCCCAATCCCTCACTTGGAATGTCACAGAATTTATGGTTTTCCACTCTCCCTCCACGCAAATGCGGGTTCACTTCCTATAAATTCAACCCTCCCAATTCCTAATCCATTAGCGTAATTAGTACTTAGTACTCAGAGGACAATGGTATCCAGGGAATTAATTTATTTATGGTACAGAATCTGTGAATCTATCATAATATCCATCTTGCCTGTGAATACACTTTCAAATATAAACTGCTATTTTTATGATTCATACTTTAATCCTTTCATTGATTAAATATGAGCTAATTTCCTTTTTTTTTCCCCCTTTCCAGGCGTGTTCAGTTTGATGGTGGTGTGGTGGGCAAGGCTCTTAAAGGGCCCATCTGCACGTATGAGTTCTCTGGGGGTGTGAGTATGGACCACAGTAGCGTGGTGGGGCTTGTAGCCACCACAGTGGCACACGAAATGGGGCACAACTTTGGTATGGAACACGACACCAGTGATTGTGATTGCCCCAGTGACCGCTGCATTATGGCTCCGTCTTCCAGGTCACTTTTACCACATTGTTATTTTTGCTTATTTTTAAAATAAACTAAAGTTTTTAAATACATTTATTGTTAATATTATGTTAATACTAGAACAGGGTGGGAATAATTTTTCAGTGTCATGGGCATAGGGAGGGAGGGATTATGGGGTTCAAACCCCCCTCCCTTGCCCCCAAAAACATTTTGTGAGGTTTTTAATATTAATATTATATATAGTCTTTTATCATACTTCAAATAACTTATAGAGGCATTCACTTTTGAAAAATTTGCCAGGTGAAGACCATTCTAAACATCAAAGGGCATCCAACTTTAAAAATTTGCTGGTGTAAAACCACTTCATATAGCATTTATAGGCATTAGCTTTTTGAAAAAACGACAACACAAAAACCCTCTAAATAACTTCTAGGGTATTCCAAATTTAAAAAAAAAATTATGGGTGAGAACCATTTCAAATGATTCTAGGGAATCTTATTTTTAAAAAAATTCTAGTGAGCACTTCTTAAAATAGCTTTCAAATGTAAAAAAAAAAAAATTCTAAGGAGGACTATTACAAATATCCTCTAGGAGTAGCCGAATTTCAAAATATCTCAGGGGGAGCACTATTCTAAATAGCTGTTAAGAGAGTATAGTTTTCAAAAATTCTCCAAACAAGGTTCACTATAAATGTCTTTTAGAAGCATCCAATTTTCTAGCATTAATTGGGGAAGAGGAGGTGGGTAGGAAGTCCCTAAAAAACTTTTTTTGTACATGCATCTCCCCTTAACTCCCCCTATCCCAACCCCATCTTACACAAGTAATCTCCCACCACCACAACTGTATAAAACAACAATGTTCTTATTTCTTAGGGTTTAATAATAAACGTGTTTTCACGGTTGACCTGGTATCGATGTTAACTAAATGCTTATAACCGAGACGATACTAGAGCTTGGTTTGGTAACGCTTTCCTTGACCAGAATAAACAGTATAGTTATGACCAGTGAGCTGAGGATTTGTGCACCAATTTCAAAACAGCATCACTTCTTATGTTAGATTTAAATGAGTATAACTTTGTGGTCATTGGCTTTTAAGGTTTTTTAAATTAAAATGGACAGCAATTACTAGCTAAGAAATACATGACAGTAAGTAGGTACTTAAAAACCGTTTAGTTATGGATAAAAGAAAGAAAGTATATGATCTAGGCCTATTTAATATTGCATACATACTTTTTTTAAGGTTATTTTTGGGAAAATATGTTGTGAAAATATTAGGACTAGTCAAAATCGGCACCAATATATAATTAAATAGATCATTTTTCGTCGATTTGCAGTACATGTACATAAATTCGCCTACCGGCTGCTAGATCTACTCCACCCCAACCGCCATTTTTGTTTAAGAAAAACATTTCAAAAACGTTTTCTCACTTCAATTTGGTCAGAACCACTTGGTCGATAACACTCGATACCAGGACATAGCTAAGTTAATTGCGAAAACTCGACTAGTAACATAAACGTATTATTTTGAATTTTCACACCACCAAATTAAATTCTCCCAATGCCCATGTTCAGGTTCCATTTGAACTTGGAGGTTCAAGTTATTGTTAATTCATGTGACTTTTCTGGCAGCTGAAAGCTACTAAGTTAAAGAACAGTTTTATATCCATCTGCCTAACAATTCCAATTTGTCACTTTGATAAATGATATCAAATTACATAATTTGCCAAACATGACAAAACATATTTGCATGATTAGTTAATGCAAACGTTAAAAATTTGTTTTATCTTTTGCACTATCAGAGAAAAGTTAAAGTTACTGTGAGCTGATCACACAAATAGCTCATTACATTGGGGATACCTGATTTGAAAATTTCATCAACTTTGTAAAATGGTTTTGTGTTTTTCTCTTTAGCTCGATGACCCCAACTCAGTGGAGTTCATGTAGTTTAGGGTACCTAGCCCTTGCCTTCGAACACGGCATGGACTACTGTCTACGCAACAAACCGGACAGGTGAGATTGCCCACACCAAGATTTACTTTTGGCAAGCACTTAAGGACATTGCCATGAACTTTAGTTTAAGCAATTCAATTATGTATATAATATTTTAGTAAATTATTGTTTGGACACACATTTACTTAGACTTTTGTCATTGGTTATTTAATACAGGTAACATGAAACAAAAATTCATACTAGATGTATTATATATATAAAAAGAGCAAATTTGTCTGGGGTAAGTTAAGATCCCTTTTCCTGTGGCGCATAACATATTATTATGTTATAAATATATTTAATATATATAATTATGTTATGCGCCACAGGAAAAAGGACCTTAACTTACCCCAGACAAATTTCCTTTTTTGATATTTTCTCATAAAGAAATGTAAGCTGTTTAAGATGGTGTTTTTAGATTTTTTCTATCTCAATTATTAAAAAAAAAGTTTTTAATTAAGTTTTAAAAACACTCGTTTTGAGAAAACTAAGGTTAAAGTTAACTTGTAATTAGAGTAAGTAAACTTAATATTTATTTCTACCTGATTTTGCTGGGAAAGGACTCATTCTATTCAGTTTTTCAAGCTGAATTCAGCTATATAGGTGAAATGTCTTCAATATGAAATGATAGCATGCTTAAAAAGAAAAAAATCATTACACTGCGATGAAGAACACCCTTTTTGCATAAGTGTAAATAAGTTTTCCTTTTTTATACAAAATATAATTACTTTCTGAAATCTTCATTCAAATTTTAATTTAAGCTGTAGCTGAATTTTCTCGAATTGGTCAGAAATGCTAAAAAAAGATTTATTACTGCACTGAAAGGATATAAGTAAACTTAAAAACAAAAAATTTGGACAAGAAAACGTTTATTATTTTATTTTGCATTACTCTGTTAAAATTTAGTCAAAACTTTTTTAATAAAATGAAATAGTTTTATTATAATTATTGTTTAGAGTTTTATTTTATTTTTTGTAGTACACACTTTTTTATTTTTTTCAGTTGTAAAGGAAATGGCACCATAACTTACACCATAAGAAAACTATTGGTGTAATTTAAGGTTCGATTTTATAACAATGACACAGCTTTATTAAAATGTATTTTTAGCCTACCTAGCGATTGATTTTAGAACTAATAGTGACTGGAATATGTTCGGAATTAAAATAGGTATCGTAAAGAGCTAAAAACCGGAAAAGTTAAAAATCGACCCTAAAGACGAAAATCAGCTGTACTGAACATTTTACTCAACTTAAGTTAAGGTCCCTTTTCCTGTGGTGATCACACATATTCAAACACACAAAGGGCACGAGGTAAATTTTGCACCCAGGCGGAATTACTTTTCTCTGCCCCCTTTATAACCGAGTCTACTCAGCAAGGAGGAAGCAGGTGTATTTTCTACTCGACCTTAAGGTGACCTGGTGGTCTAGGGGTAAGGTGTCAGACTTCTGTGCTGAGGGTCTGGGGTTCAATCCTCGGTCCCGGCACAGATTTATCTGAATACCAAACCCTTCCTTCACCTCTGACAAGATGTGTATTAATCACAACTTGTAAATGTGAGGAATGCCAGGCCTCCACTGTGGTTCGGATTCCACGTTAAACTGTAGGTCCTCCATTTTCATCTCACAATCACCCTACCATTGCACATTAGCGTAAGTGCGTATAACCCGAACGGGTAGTAAGACGCGGTGCTAATAATAATAATAACATCTCCAAACTTAATAAAACCTGGTCATGATAGGAAAATAATTTGAAGAGCAACGCCACAGATTGCAACCATACTCCAAACGTTTCACTGTGAGATTTTACGAAAACATATAGGATTACAAAGAAAACTTTAACCGTAACTAACATATATAATATCTTGGCTATTTAATCCATCATGATATGTGCATTCGTACACTTGCAATTGTATTGCTGGCAGTATTAAGCCTTACCGAGTCAAATGTGGCTGTATTACCTGATAGCTCTGTTATCTGATGGCTCGTGATTTTAATCGATCATACATATATAGCTGAAGATTTCTGCATGTACATCACAGACTCTGCCTTAAAATATGAGTGAAGAATAACCCTGGATATGGGACGAATCCTGGATAGCTCTGTGGTTAGAGCATTGATGTATGAGACAAAGGTTCTGAGTTTGATCTCCATGTCTATGTGTCATTTTTCAATTTAGAGAATATTTTTATCTAAAATTAAACTTTTTTTTTAAATTATTTTAACTTAGATTCGGCTTCAGGAATATCTCATTTTATTATATTCCACCTCACTTCGAATTGACAAAGTGGACTTCACACACCCCTAATAAGCATATAACTAGAACAGATAGTAATATGCGGTGTAAATATATCATTACAAATAATTAAAATCACATTAGGAAGTAATTAATCTTTTTATAATGTCAGCAAGATTTATTTATCTTGATTAGGTTGTGTAGAAAATTAGGTCCACACCGTATTTGCAGTTGGTCACTATTGAACTAAAGTCTTCTTTATCAGCATCAGATAATATAAAACTTTGTATATCAATGTAAATCCTTGAGAACAAGTGCATACAGTTAAGAGTCAGATCTGTACCATGTTTTCAGGCTTTTTGATAGTCCTGTGTGTGGTAACGGGTTTGTGGAGGCTGGAGAACAGTGCGACTGCGGACTGAAGGAACAATGCGACAACACGTGCTGCAACGCTACTTCTTGTATGCTTTACTCCAACGCTTCATGTGCCACTGGGGAGTGCTGCGATCTCAAAGTGAGCTCTATACCAGGGTCGAGGGCCTATCAAATCTCAGGGCCTCCATATAGTTCTTAGTTCAAATTACAGCTATATAACAATTTTATTGCCAATAAACATATTTACAGCTGGAAAAATTACTATATCTACTTTCACTTATTCAAACATCAAGTCATGTTATCAATGTGTAAAGCAAAAAAAACATGTTTGTGTTTTCTAAAATGTTCTCCAAATGCCCATTTGTAAGAAAATAAAGGTATAAGTACCCACCTAAAGTGCAAATTTATCAATCATATTACAAATGGAAAAGAAATAATTGGGGATCATCAGTGTGGATTATGATGAAATAGATCAATAACAGATCAAATTTGTATTATTTGACAAATGTTGGAAAAAAAAAGTGGTAATACAACATGACGGTTCATAAATCATATATAGATTCTTAAAAGGCCTACGATTCAGTTAAAATAAATAAATTGTATAATGGAATTTTAGCCACGTTTGGGATACCCAAAAAACTCGTAAAGCTAATTGAGGTATGTTTGAGAGATACGCGTGGCAGGGTACGAATTGTATCTCACTTATCAGATATTTTAGAAATAGATAATGTGTTAAACAAGGATTACTCTTCAATCTGGCCTTAGAGAATGCTATTAGGGTAATGCGAGAGAGGAGGGAAGGTTTGACACTAAACGGTACAATAAAGCTATTAGGATATGTAGATGGGTTAGCTTTGTTGGGTAGTAGTAAGAAAATTGTTACAAGAAATGCAGAAATGTTATTAAGTGAGGCCAGTAAGTAAATAGGTTTAGAAGTGAACGCTGAAAAGACTACATTTTCAGTCTATTGTGCATTCTATCACTCGCTTCCTTCAAGACAATGATGGAGATGACGTATGTGAGAAAAAGACCGCAAGGAAGGATAAGAAAGAGATGGAAGGAGCAGAAAACAGAAAATGTGCAATTGAGGGGGGAGGAATAGTGGAAAGATAGAGGAAGATTAAGTCATTTTACTAAACTGACCCGGCCACAGACTGGAAACAGTTGATGATGATATCTGTGCAACCCCTTGTTTTTTTTTAGGTCAGCAGCCACCACTGCTGCACAGTTGTAATTTAACTAAAATAGCCTGTATACCATGGTATTGTTCCAGACATGTCACCCGAAGAACGCAGGCAGTATGTGTCGCTCCTCGGACCATGAATGTGACCTACCCGAGTATTGTACTGGCCATTCAGAGTACTGCCCTGACGATGTGTTTAAAATGGACGGGGAAACGTGTGACAGGGGAATGGTATGAACCATTTTAAAACTTTAAAACTCTAGTTTTCCAGTCAGGCCCTAGCAATTCCAAAATGTCAGTTTTGGTTCTTACTAAAAAATAATGTGATTGAATATGTCAAAATGCTCAACTTGCACCAGACTAAAACTGTTTTATTTTCCATTTCCGATTCCATTTTTATCTCGATAAGATCAGGGCTTATAACTCGAATAGGTAGTAAGATGCGGTGATAAATAAAAAGATCAGTAGGCCCGCCATTGATAAAACATTATAGAGGCCTAGGACCCCTCACCCCCTTCAACCCCTCTCCTCCCAGATACATTCATGTCCAAAACAAACAAAACATGCCTCCTCTCCAGCAGAATAGATAAATCTGAGTGGACTGTGACAAGAGGGTTTATAATTGTTTCTTGAATTCTCTTGTTTCCTGTTCAAACTAGTATCTTGATTCTTGAATATAGATCACTAGAATGTTTTATATAGAAGAATGGTATGAGTAGGCCTTATAGGAAGAAATTGATAAAGAGATGGAGCTTGTATTTGTTTATATATTGGTGGTCAAGCTCCCATTGACAAAGTGTGGAAGCTCTGCGATTACATAATGTTGGTTTTTACAAAGAATAATCTTGGGAAAATAAAACACCGTTTTTGCTTGTTTTTAATTTACTGTTATTATTTAAAAATATATATATATATATATATTTTCTCAGGGGTGATTAAACCCCTCTTTATGTTCCATCTGGCACCCCCATCAGCCACACATGTATAGTAATGCTCCCCATTTTCGTCCAGAACACCCCATGGTTTCCACCTGAAGTAAACCATCCCTCTGGCCCTTATTTCATTACTATCAATACCAACATTTAGGGGCAGTTTTCCTTTGTCAATAAATAATAAATGTCTGTAAAAGTTAGAGAGCCCTAAGCTAAATGATTAGGAAAGATTGTAAATTGAGAGGAAATGAGCCCAACTTACCTTTGTAGGGGTTATTTGTTCTTGAGAATCTATCAGGACACACAATATTTACATAAATTAAACTATATATGCAGCTTGTTTTTATTTATTTTGTTTGGATATTACATTAATGATGGCCATAAACATTATAAATATTACATTGTATCTTTTCTTATAGAAGTGTAAAAACATTCATTTATTTAGTGTAGTTCATTGTTATGTTACTTTTGAGTAACAAAGATAGTTTAATATCTTTTAAAGGTTGATTTCCATCTTGGCTGAATAACATTTTTGGAATTTGTAAAGCTTAAAAAAGTCAAAGGCTAACAAACACCCTTTCACTTTGACTTTCACACTCATTATTTTCTTCACATTTTCAAAAATATTACACAGAAAACTGTACACTTTGACAAACGTTTAGTGACAAAAGCATTTTTGTTTTTAAGTTTTGTAGAATCTCAAATAAACTGCTGACATTTTTCCATGTTTGCACTTTTGTTGAGATTTCACTATTTCATTTTCATATAGACACAAACTGACTGTCATTCATTTGGTCCAACTTAATAGTGTATTTTAACTATATTATTTGTCTCTTGATTCATATATAAAACATGTAGGGTATGCTATTTTTTAAGTTTCTTTTTAGCACCACATCTTACTACCTGTCCAGATTATACGCCTATGTACTAATTACACTAATGATTTAGGGATTAGGAAGGCTTAATTTAGAGGAAATGCACCCACATTTGCATGGAGGCCTAGTGGGAAACCATTTAGGGGAGAAAACCTCAGCGCACCTGACCGGGATCGAACCTTGATCTCCCTATCTTTGCCAGTCTAGTCCAACCCGAGATTAGCGCGTTAGACCAAGCAGCCACCGAAGCTGGTTATAGGATATGTTAAAACCATTATCAACCTTTGACTTTGTAACTGTACAAATGGTAGCAATAAGCCAACTACCGAGTCGAAGATGGCTGCATTATCTGATAGTTCGTGATAGTAATGTAATCACACATTTGTAGCTGACCATTTCTGCTACGTCCATCATAGGCTCTGTCTTAAAATATGAGTGAAGAATGACCCTGGGCACGGGACGAATCCTGGATAGCTCAGTGGTTAGAGCCTTGGCGTACAAAGCCAAAGGTCCCGGGTTCGATTCTTGTGTCCAGGTGTCATTTTTCAATTTTCAGAATATGATATCTAGATGGAGTAATCCTCACTAAAAGCATAAATAATATCTTTGGCTATTTGAATCTAACTTAGATCACACTACCCAATGGTAGCCCATTGCTCTAGGCGGATATCCTTGAACGCCTTCATAGGGTGGCACAGTTTTAGAATGTTTATGTGTTCAAAATATTATTGCATTAAGTTATGCTCTCAATAAAATAATGTTTGTAATATACATAATATTCATACAGAGTGATTTGAAACTCTTTATACAAACTTCAATAGGGAAAACTAAACCAAACCTTTTTCATTAATGAATGTATGTTCAAAAATGTCCCCCTTAGGTGTACTGTTGGTACATAAATGAAAGGCAGAAATTTTGAACAAAATTGCATGGCTGACAACGTTGATGCATTGATTGCCATACATTTTCAAAGATTCCTCAGCTCTATCTGCTAGATTCATGTCAGCCATCTCAGAATCTGTAAAATACATCATGCTACACACATGAAGTCTAATGAAGTCTACATTATGAATGATAGCGGCAAAAAATAGCCAGTTTATGTTACATACAACAGCGCCCTCCAGCACCAAAGGGTGAAATCTGCAGAAATACATTAGTGAAAAAGGTTTATTTTAGTGTTATCTATTTCATATTAAAGTTTGTAGAGATAGTTTTGCTAGAAAAGTTGGAAATTGGCTCTGGAAAACCTGTAAAAGTCAGGGAATTTAAAAATATACTTTGGCTGAACACCTTTTTATAGAAATCGGGTATATTTAATGGCTGTTCCAATCCTCAAGCACGTTACACTGTTTTCCAGGCGTTTTGTTACCAAGGGTCTTGCCGCACTCATTCCGACCAGTGTCGCCTGCTCTGGGGTCCCTCAGGAAAAAGCTCAGACAAGCAGTGCTACGAGATGAATACCAAGGGCAGTCGACATGGCAACTGTGGCTACAATCGCTTCAATCAGTCCTTCATAAAGTGTGGCAATGAGTAAGTAAAAGTGTTTGTATGTACCTATATATCAGTACAAAAGGACGATGAAGCTCAAATGAATCTTTTTTCAAAGGTGTTTTGGTTATTTACATACATATTATACATGTAAGAAGTTGCAGGAAAGAGGGATATGAAAAAAATTAAGAAAAAATACACAATATTGCTTTTACAATGATTTACGCAGTTCACACACCACTGACACTAGACAAAGAGGTAATGGCTGCCTCTTGAGGAAAATTGATCGTTGCCAGTCATTCCCCCCAACCTAGGTTTCATTCTATCAAAATATCAGGAGGGGGTGGAAAACACACAACGCAACTTCCTAAAAGAGGAAACCAAAATACACTAAAGGAAGAAAAAAGGAAACTGTTAAAAAATGATAGGACACTTAGAAAGAAACATATAAAAAGATCCAACACAATATGGCTTTTACAATGCAAAATAAGTACACAATACACACTTTACATTGCTGCTAAGGGACAAAGAGATAATGGCTGATAAGTGTCTAATCATTCTTTACCAATTTCCTTTTTCTACATTTTGTGTTTTTTGGTTTTTTCTTTTAGGAAGTCGTGTTGCGCATTTCATACTCCTTCCTGATGAGTTCTGATAGAATGAAACCTAGGTCGGGGGATTGGGTGGTAACGATCAATTTTCTTCGAGTGGCAGCTATTACCTCTTTGTCCAGTGGTAGCAACGTAAAGTGTGAACTTTATGTTCTTCTTTTCATTGAAAAGGCCATATCCCTTTTATTTATTTATATCTTTATTGCTATAAAATATATTATGAAGTGTCTAGCTCGTACATATTAGTAGATAGAGGTCTTGTATTCAGATGTAAGAGAAACTCCTGTTGAACGTTGTCCAGGAACATCCAATGCGGCATGCTGCACTGCAAACACCTCAATGAACGCCTAGAGTTCGGCATGGAGTCGGTGGCCATTCTATCTCATTCCTTCATTAACGCAGGAGGCAGCATCATCCCTTGTCGCACTGCCATCGTGGATCTGGGTCTCAACCAAGTTGATCCTGGCTTAGCTCCAGATGGGGCAAAGTGTGGGGATGGGAAGGTAATCTATAGTCTACTTACCACCCGATCTACTCTCATGTATCCATTCATCAAACCATGTATTGAGGTTAGAGATGGGCCACTCGAATCTTCGAATCCACTGAATCCTGACAAGTATTTGAGATTCGAGGATTCGGCGTTTTACTGGATTCAATGGTCGAATCTTTCACCTCATATACAAAGCATAATATTTTGAATTCAAAAATTACTTAGTTAGGCCTACTTGAAAAGCACAACTTAATCCGTAATCTTTATTTTGTCAGACGAAAGAGATTAGCATGAATAAAATCATTATTAAAAAAAAATTGTTAGGTCAGGAAAATCTTATGTGTCTACTACCCTACCCTCCTGCCTCTATGGGAAACTTAGACTCGACCGTTTCAGCACATGCTCACTTCTAAAACTTTCACCTCATGAACAATCTTGTAAATATTTTAATGAACACATTAAAACTCTTCAAAAACTGAAAATCAAAACTAGAATTACAGATAAACTAGAAATAAATAAAACAAATTACTGCTTTTTTTTTTAAACAGAAATAAGAACACATTGCACATGATACAAAGTCAGCTGCCATTACACACGATACAAAGTCAGCTGCCATGATGTATATTATGTTTACTCACCAGAGTGATGGTTAAAATAAAGATACTGTTAATTCTTACTACCCAACTGGTTTTAATTATCTACAACTATGCAAAGAACTCCAATTTATTGCATACAATCCTTAAGTTAAATATTTTGTTGGGTTTATTTATGCCTACCAGCCTATGTATTGAATATCAATTGTTTGTTTAAAATCGATTCAGGTAATCTGATCACTTAGTAAGCGCTCTCGAGCTTTAAGAATCAAATAAAGACTTGCTAATTCATAATTTGTTTTTAAATTGATTTTTACTAAGAGTTCTAGACATCATGACGTGTGTTTCAGATGTGTGTGAACCAGAAGTGCATGTCAGTGGGGTCTCTAAGGAAAGGTGGAGTTTGTCCCAAAGCTTGCAGCGGCAATGGCGTTTGCAACAGCTTGGGGCACTGTCACTGCATTGTGGGCTTTTCACCACCTAACTGTGACTATCCTGGCACAGGGGGCAGTGAAGACAGTGGACCTGCTTCGGACCCTAATGGTGAGGGATGTCCTTCGACACATCACGTTTGTCTGTCCGTGATTGGCAGGCCCATTGCTGTACACAGTCGGGTGTATACATACAAATATGGAGTCGAGGACAAAATTAGTACTTTAGGGCTTTGTTTTCTATGATTACAAGGGAGGCTAAGTCTATTGTAATTCCTAGAGATGAAACCTTCCAATCCTAGAATACCTAGAATTAATAAGAATATTCAAGATTTTGTGATTCAAAGAAATATTGGATTTGAGATTTAGAATTAAAAATTTCTTCTGATTTTGAATGAACATAATTTGTTTATATTGGTCTTATACAGCTTATTGGTACTGTAGTTTAGTATCTTATACAGCTTATTGGTACTGTAGTTCAGTAGGGATGTGCTAAGCTTCAAAAACTTTGACTTTACTTTGAATATACATTCACTTCAACATTGATTTGAGGGTAAATATCTGGATTAAACATTTATGAAGCTTCACCGAAAAAAAGTTAAAGTTTAGACACATTAATTTTTTTAATTCTCTGTTGTTATTTCCATCAAAAGTTAATGTTAATGTAAAAACAAATCTGAACTAATAATAATATAATTATTATATTAAATTTTGCAGTAATATCTTAGTTTATCATTTTAGCTTGAAATACATTACAGGTACTCCTCACTTAACAACAGAGTTTCGTTCCTACGAATTGGTCACTAAGCGAGGAAGTTGACCTTTTTTATTTATTTTGAATGAAGAAAAGGTCTAAAGGAAACACCAACTTGATAACTTACAGAACATAAAAATTAGAAATGGGCCACTCTAATCTTTGAATCCTCAAATCGACCGAATCCTGACAAGTATTTGAGATTCGAGGATTCGATGTTTTACTGGATTCAATGGTCGAATCTTTCACCTCATAAACAAAGCATAATATTTTGAATTAAAAAATTACTTAGTTAGGCCTACTTGAAAAGCACAACTTAATCCGTAATCTTTATTTTGTCGGACGAAAGAGATTAGCATGAATAAAATCATTATTTAAAAAAAATGTTAGGTCAGTAAAATCTTATGTGCCTAATACCCTACCCTCCCACCTCTATGGGAAACTTAGACTCGACTGTTTCGGCAATTGCTCACTTCTAAAACTTTTACCTTACAAACAATCTTGTAAATATTTTAATGAACACATTAAAACTCTTCAAAACTAGAATTACAAATAAACTCAAAATAAATAAAACAAGTTACGGCTTTTTTTAACTGAAATAAGAACACATTACACACGATACAAAGTCGACCCCCATGACGTATATTATGTTTACTCACCAGAGGGACGATTAGAATAAAAATACTGTTAATTCTTAATACCCAACTGGTTTTAATTATCTACAACTATGCAAAGAACTCCAATTTATTGCATATGATCCTTAAGTTAGATATTTTGTTGGGTTTCATGAAAAATAAATAACGTCAACAGTCAGACACTGATAAAACTGTTTATTTATGCCTACCAGCCTACGTATTGTATATCGAATGTTTGTTTGAAATCGATTCAGGTAATCTGATCATTTAGTAAGCGCTCTCGAGTTTTAAGAATCAAATAACGACTTGCTAATTTATAATTTGTTTTTAAATTGATTTTAAATAAGAGGTTTTTTTAATATGTTATTAAAGTAATTGTAAAAATATTCAAACATAGTCCTCCTTAATAAAATGGGAATGAGCGTATTGGAGTCGAAAATATGTTTGTGTTTTTAAGAGAATGTATTATCAGAAATCGATATATTGCAAGAATCAAATATATTTCTTGTTTTTCATGCGAAGATAGATAATGGATATATAAGAAAATAATAATAAAACATACTTAGGCATTATTTAGTTCACTACTTCCAATGTATGTTTAATTGTTAAGCATGTTGTTTTAATCTTTATTTAAAATATCTGTTTGTACTTTTATTTTTGCTATCTTATTAAAATAAATTATAATACTTGAATTATGATTAAAGTTGATAAAAGGATAAGTAGGCCTAATCTGTTTATTTCACATGTTTTTTTATAAACTTAACTCATTCTAACAACACTTTTAAAAATAACCAAAAGACACTCAAATTTTGATTGATTTGATTTTTAAACAATAATATGAGTCTAGATTGTTTAATTTGGCTGGATTTTAACCTGTATTTTGCGAGGGGTGGTTGCAGTTGATTAAAATTGAAAGCATGATTAAAATAAATCTTAATTTACAGTCTAGGCCTATATTGTATAGGTCTATTTGTAAATCATTGAAATCTCTAACAATATTGCTAGGATTTGGATTCGAGATTCGAGAATAAAATGTAGATTCGGATTCGAGAAATAGTGGATTCGACCCATCTCTAATAAAAATACAATCACTCAAAAATTATAATGATGTACCAAAAAAAATTTAAGTTAATTAATACCAAAAAAAATTCATGAGTCATCGAATCCTTTAAAGAGTAATTCAGGGTCATCAGGGTATTCATCATTCTATGTCCGTGCTTGCTGCCTCACCGCTGATACTCCGATTATACAGTTTGAATTTCCAACAAAACCGTTGAAACCATCCGTGGCGTGCCGTAAATGTTTCTGTTGATTATTCAACTTCGCGTGCCTCCAAAGTCTCAAAGCTACTGCATGCCTTTCCTTTTTGCCGACACATTACTTTATGGGATGCACAATTAAGTTAAAATTTAGGAATGAAATACTGAGATTTTGGAAATCTCAAACACTTTGTTTACTGTACTGGCCTGACCAGGACTGACAGACTGCGGGAACGAGACTATGTAGTAGGAATGGAAAGGATATATCGATATTTATTTTGCTAAGCGATGTATCATTTGATTTATTGATATATTTAGAACGGTTGAATCAATTATAAACTAATCGATTTTTTCTTTCAAATTTTATTAAATGGATCCATTTTTTACCATTTTCATTACCTTTACTGTTGTTTCCAACAGATAAATAATGAAACCTTATAAAGTGAAAAGTGGTAAAGGATAGTTTACATTAACAACCATTTAAAACCAAGCGTTGAAAAAAGGGTCGGTCGTAAGTCGTAAGCAGTTGTTAAATAGGTAGGCCTTTAAGTGAGGAGTATCTGTAATTACGTTTGGAATATAGCACTTTATAAATTATATATAATACCTGAATTTACATAGTTATGCAAAGCATAATATTTTCATACAACATTAAGCCTTTTTTTTAAAATATTTGAGTTTTGATTCAGCTTCAAGAATATCTCATATTATTCTGTTCACTTTCGCTTTGAATTGAAAAGGTGGACTTCGAACACCCCTACCACAACTGCACCACTTACAAGTTTCCTTCAAGCACACTAGCATTATATTTGTCTTCAATGAGACTAGACAAGAAACTGATCGGCCAACTTTGAAAGTTTCTTTAGAAAGAAATTAAAATAAAGAGAAAAAATTTGTCTGAATTAATTAGGTTTACTTAAATACTTGTAGGTAATATATATTTGGAAGCCGATACAGGAAAACTGGGGAGAAAACAAATAAAAGGGAACAAAACAATATGGCTGTCACTAATTAGGAAGGGATGTGAAACACACAACGCAACTTCCTAAGAGAGGACACTTAGATAGTAACATGTAAAAGGATTAACATTAAGGACAAACACACAAGAAAAGGACAATGGATGCAAATGTGTAGTATACTTCTTTAAGGAAAACCGCGTTTTGCTGTTTGTGCTTAGTATTATTCCTTTTACATGTTACTATATAAGTGTCCTATCATCCTTTCCCAATTTCCTTTTTTCCCCCTTGTGTGTTTTTTGGTTTCCTCTTCAAGGAAGTTGTGTTTTGTGTTTCACACTCCTCCCTGATGAGTTTTGATAGAATAAAACCTAGGTCGGGGGAATGGACGGTGACGATTGATTTTCTTTAAGAGGCAGCCATTACCTCTTTGTCCATTGGCAGCAATGTAAAGTGTGAACTGTGTTCTTCTTTCATTGTAAAAGACATATTGTGTTTGTTCCTTTTATTTGTTTCTATCCTCCCTTTCTGTACCTTCTTCTAAATATTTACTACACTCTACCTCAAAAAAGCAAAAATAGGTTTTCCTTAAAGTGATATATTGAATACATGTATGTTGGAGGGGGTGAAAAGGTGCATTTATTTTGAGCATGGTAAACAAGATTACAATGGTTATTGTTTTATTGCAAAACTAACTCTTACTGTATTGAATATTTACTGATTTCACTGATTTGTGTTTGTGTTTGTGAACAGCTCGACGCGATGTCATGACAGCACTTTACATCATCTTCTTGGGAATAGTCCCGTTAGTGGCCCTTATAGCACTCTTCATGTATTACACTCGTCACAATGTCAAGCACTGGTGGAAGAAGGGTGGTCACCCAGCCGCTCCAAGTCCAGCTGTCGCCAACTCTTCAAGAAACCTCCCTTCGTATGTACACTCAAGGTTTTTCTCGAGATCGAGAACGCACGATGGTAGTGGTGGTGGTGGTGGTTTGCTGTATCGTATGCGCATGGTTTGGTTTAATGCATTTCCTTCTTTTTCTGGCTCCTCTCAATCCTCCCCTAATAAGACGATAAAATCTGTTCCAACTGTCTCAAAACTTGAGATCTCAAAGCAAGGCCTTGTTTCAACTACAAACGCCGATGTAATTAACATTCCTAATGTGGAATTTTGTGAAAGTATACCCCCATACAAACCAGAACACCCAGCAAGCTCTCATGACACGATCGACTCTGTTGAGGTGGCCTCTGGCAGCAGTGTTGGAGTCAGAGTGGAGGTACACTCCAAACTGCCAAGCTCTATCTCTCGAGGTGTGTTCCTCCAACCAGGAAACCTGAAAGATAGAAGCACTCGTCATACTCTAACTAAGAAAACCAGAAAGCTTTCTAAAGGTTTAAACCTGAAAATGCCCGCCCCCCGCGACATTATGAAACACAAGTTGTTGCAGATGTCAGACTCTTCCAACCCTTCTACTCCTGACACACCACCTTCATCCCTTTTAGAAAACAACCCTATGTTGACAAGCTCTGACAGGCCCTCTGTGGCGCAGTTGTCCTCTCATTTCCTTGCTCGCACCGAGAACGCCCCCGTTCGAACAGCCCCTCCCCTACCTCCCCCCAGTACTAAACCTCCACCTCCTCCATCGCAAGACAAGAGGACACATATACTCAAAGTTTACCCTTGAAGTGGCATATCCAGAAATTTGTGTGTTGAACATTTTGAGTAGAGTATTAATTCTGTGTTATAAACCAAAGGCGCCGCCATTAACTCCAGAGAGAAGCACCAGACTCTGTATCATTTGAATTTCAAAATTATTTCACAAACCGTTTTAAGTAGATATTATTTTACTTGTTAAAAGTATAAACTTTTACAGTACACAGTAGAGATTAGTAATTAATAAAGACAGTAGTAATCGTTTTGCATTATATTCTTCAAGAAATTTGCATACATTTTAACATAATTTATGTAGGCTTTAAGTAACTAAACTAATCTTGAAGCAAAATGTATGTGTGCTGTGTTAGTTGTTTGTACTAAGTAATATGCTATTTCTCTTGTAACTGCAACATTAAAGCTAAGAACCAGTTTCTTCTCTTGTTTTTATACAATACTTTTAACAATTTGCATGTAAATTAATTTGCCAGCTATTGGGGCTTTGATGACAATTGTAAAAGTAATTAAATCTACTTGAATGTATTTATATTTATAATACACCATTTGGCTATGATTATTTGACAGTAGATATAGTCATGTTTACAATTATTTTGCTAGGAAGTACAGCCTAAGGGTAACATCAGTATTCATACATACAAGCTCTAGCAGTAGTTCAGTTTGATGATAGTTGTATTCTGGTTGTATTAATCATATCCAACCAGAGCCTTATTATGAAGGCACAAATACTATTTAACAATGAGAAGACCCATTAGCTATATGTTATGGAAATTGGTAAAAATAAGGAAAAAAATAAACTAATGAGTGGAAATATTTGAAGAAAGCTCACCTGGGGAAAGAGGGAAAATTGTGGTTAGAATCCAATGCACAAAGATGGCATTGTCTTCAATTGTTCTCTCTTCTAGAGTAGAAAATGTCACATACAAGCTTTAAACAAATAATTTGTCTTTATTGTCTGATAAAATTATAAGAAAAACACTTTCAACTAACATCAAGCTACTAACCTACTCCATATTGTATTCTTCATATTGGAACTACTGGAGTAGCTTAATGTTAGTTTCAAGTTTTTTTCTTCTTATTCTATCAAACTTTGTATCTTAAATAGACAATAAAGATTAATTATTTGTTTAAAACTTGTGTTGCAATGTGTATGTGAAATTTTCAACTTTAAAAAACTTATTTGTTTTCATTTTAGTTTATTTGAGGTATTTAACATGCACTTTCTGAATCTACTGATTATATCAGCACACAACTTATAAAATAACATAATCTAAAACTTACACAACATCCAGCCCCCCATCCGTTAATTCGTCACTGTGAAAGTGTAAACCCACATTTCACCAACGATAAACTTTTCGGCTATACTGGGAATTGAACCTGGGACCCGGTAGACAGACACGCTACCGACTGAGCTAAGGTGCAGGACCTCTATACAACAGAACAAAGGAAGATGTCACCTTTATTTATTGGATTACTATCCACTTTTTCTAATCTGTTTTGCTAAAGGGTTTTTCTTACATTATTTCTATTTGTATGTTTATTTTTCTTTATTTTTTATAATGATGGAAGCATGGATAAAAATGGCATGGACTTGGTATGGCTAATGTTGTTTTAGTCACTATTATTGACTTTGTTCCTGTTATGGACATATTCTAAATGTACTTGTTTCACTGTGATGATATTATTAAATAAGGCTTGTTGATTGCTGAAGTTACAAATGTAAAGTAAGGTAGTTAGGGGGGGTAAGTAGTGATAAGGAAGAATGTATTGATGCTTTCATTCTTTCATATTCGTGAATTCAAGAGGAATCTTAAAAAATAAAATACTTGTGTATTTAATAAGTGACATAGGTTCAGGCCCCACCAAGGTCATAGTTTGATAATTTGTGACTTTAAAATTATGTATTTAAGGGAAACCTCTATAGATTAATTTTGTTGAGGTACATTTTGTTATATTTCCTGTATCTTTTCCAAAATACAATAAAATGTATTTTAAATCTAAGTTAGCTCTATAATACAACTGGTAATTAAAACAAACATCTTATGTATTTTTTGTAGCTCGATTTTTCATTAATGTTCTATAGTATCTTTAATTCAAATCAATCAAAATTAAAGGGGGGTTTCTTAATTACAGACTCTAGGTTTTAATGTACAACCCCTAACTACACAGTCATACCCTATTTTAACTGAACCAAGAACAAGTTAAACACGCAATGCATAAATTAACTTAAAGGATAATCTTTCTAAGCACCGCATCTTACTACCCATTCGGGTTATACGCTTATGTACTAATTACGCTAATGAGTTTTGGATGGGGAAGGTTAAATTTTGAGGAAGTGTACCCAAATTTGTGTGGAGAGAGAGAGAGTGTGTGAAACCATTTAGGATAAACCACTATCAGTACACCTGACCAGGATCGAACCATGATCACCCCGTCATCGGCAATCTAATCTATTGCGAGAGTAGCGCCTTAAACCATGCTGCCACCGAAGCAAGTAGTGTTAATTTGGTTTATAAGCTATCGTCACTGAAATATATCCAATAATAGCTCAAATCAACTCAATGAAATATAATTAAAGTTTTCATAAGATCTGTAAATAATTATTTAAAATAATTTTAGCTCTAATGCTTAAAATACAAACATATCAAACAGGACCACATCTTCGCTTGATTCTTTATATCAATATATTTACTATTTAAGTATATTTTCATAGTAGGTCTATCTTGTGTGCTATTGCTGTTTAGTATATTTTCATAGTAGTGTGCTATTGCTGTTTAGTATATTTTCATAGTAGTGTGCTATTGCTGTTTAGTATATTTTCATAGTAGTGTGCTATTGCTGTTTAGTATATTTTCATAGTAGGTCTATCTTGTGTGCTATTGCTGTTTAAGAAAAATGTAGTATAGATATTTGTATGAAAGAGTTTAAAAGTGCTTACACCATTAAATTACATGATATTGCAGTAGAGGTATTGTGTGAGTAAAAAAAACAACAGTATTTTAACATCTTCTGGTGGCCACATGGTCTAAGGTGCTACTCTCGCAAAAGACTAGACTTCCGATGATGGGGAGATTGTGGTTTGATCGTGGTTGGGTGTACTGAGGGTGGTTTTCCCTAAGGCAGGTGACAGACTGATGTTTTGGTTGCGTTTTGGTCACTGCGACACAAACGCCGCGACCTGGTCGCTCCAGTATATTACATTGTTCCATATGAGAGGGGTCAAACTCGCGACCACCAACACCGCGACACATTTGAAACCACCGTTGTGAGCGTTTCTTGGGTGTAGCGGCTCCTCTCATATAAAACAATGCAATACACTAGCGCGACCTGGTTTCAGCGACCAAAATGTCAGTCTGTCACCGGCCTAATTGTTGGTTTATCTCTCTATCTCTCCCCACACACACACACAATTGTGAGAGTATACTTTCTTCAAACTCAGCCTCCATCATCCCTAATCAATTAGTGTAGTTAGTACATAAGCGTATATAACCCCAAATGGGTAGTAAGATGCGGGGATTAAAAAACCTCTGGATTGCATTATGGACAGTTTGCAGCTCCCATTGAGACATAGGGAAAAAATTGTTTTGTCACCACTGTATTTTTTAATATATTGAACAGGAGCCTCAAAAAAAAATCCCTCTAATGGCTATTAATTCCTACTCGTTTTAACTGTAATCTTTGTCAATTCCTCATATTCCTTGATTGACTCTTTATTATGTTTTTGACTGAGAATGATACATTTTTTGAAAATAAAAAATTGGAAGTTTTGGATCCAGATTCATAGTCAAACTTAGTTCACCTCGAGTCTGGTGCTCTACTAAATATAGTGAGTAGGTCTCTGGTAACAATTTCTAAAAGATCATACCTTGCCACTGGTGTGCGTTTTTGTTGTTTATTTTATTAACTTAAATCACACGCTACTTAAATCAAAACAATCATTACTAAAAATAGTCAGTACAAAATTTATTACAATATATAAATTTTAAGCATAGAACTAATACCACAAGCTAAAATCTATTTGAAATGAGATAGAATTAAAAATACATAGATTAAAAACTAACAAAGAAATGTTATTCAAATTCTGAACAAAGAATACAAGAACCTCTGAAGGAAGGTTTATTGGGCTTCTACATGAGCTCCTTGACTTAGACGGCATAAGAAATATCTGGGAACCAAACTGTTCCAACATCTGCTATGTGATTGGGTGATCTAAGTTGATCGTATGATGCATTTGTAACCTATTCAATAAACTCTCCAAGATTCCTAGAACTCAAAACATCAATGTTATATTATAATTTGATTTTTATGTCATTTTGGATGGATCTGTCTGTAAAATATAGGTCTTTGTAAGGAAAACCTCTTTTCACTTTATGATGTAATTGTCCTTTATGTTATTCCTTCTACTTGTGTCTAATTGTTCTATCATTCTCTACTTATTTCCTTTTTCTACATTTAGTGTTTTTTGTTTGTTTTTTTTCCTCTTTTAGAAAATTATGTTACACATTTCACACTCCTCCCTGATGAGTTACAATAGAATGAAACCTGGGTCGGGGGATTGGGCGGTAATGATCGATTTTCTTTAAGAAGCAGCCATTACCTCTTTGTCCAATGGCAGCAATGTAAAGTGTGAACTGTGTTCTTCTTTTTATTGTAATAACCATGTTTTGTTTGTTCATTTTATATGTTTCTATCCACCTTTATTGTACCTCCTTCCAAATATAATACAATTACCTCAAGAGGTTTTCCTTATAGAAATGGATTAGTCATAAATAAGTAAGTCTAGTAGCTTGAATTTAAAAAATACAAAAACGCACATTTTAAATCTAAGCCCTGACTAAAAATATGTGAAAATATCTATTAAAATTGTGAGAAAGTGGCTGAACTTATTTTGACAAACATCTCATTTTAAAGATTATAGTGTCAAGGATGTGGGAAATAAATGGTATGGAACTCTGCATGGACTTTCTCACTCATTTGTTTAAAAATGGTGATATTTACTTAAAACTCGTAATATATGTGAAGCGAAATAATATACACCAGCAAACCCAAGCAAAAATTGCATTATACTTACGTTAAACATTTTTTGACTCCCGGAATTTTATGATTTTCTTTTTAAAGAATTAAATCCTCACTAGTATATTTGGACAAAAAAAAATTGATATTTGGTCTAAAAGGGTCAATACTTCGTATTAAAATTTCGAATTCCGGTTAAAATTTTCGATATTTAATAGGGGTTACACATCTTATGGCTATCATATTTTTACTAAATTCCTCATTTATAAATTTAGACTAATAAAAAAAGTAAATATTGACTGTTGAGTCTAAAATGATAGAGTTATATGATAGTTGTACAAACATTTCCCCTAAGCGGTTAAATAAAAAAGAACATAAACTTTTTGAGAGACTTACTTATCTACCTACTCTTTGGAATTAGATAATTATTGCGTTAAAACTTAAGTAGAATCTCTTTACAACTAAATCCCATAAAATTGTATCAATATATATATATATATATATATTCCAAACTCTCTTTCTCTCTCTCTCTCTCTC
>CABFWO010000682.1:83265-101149 GCA_902155825.1 Timema genevievae | reverse complement strand
AAGTTTTAAACAAAAGAAGTACAGTATTTGACATTTTTTTTAAAATTTAAACTTTATTACTCCAGCTATAGTAAAAAATATTCCATTCATTAAATTTTATAAACCATTTTAGGTACCTACTTCAATTTATTCTTTTAAAATTTGTTTTTTCTAACAGAAACACCTGACATTAAATATCAGAAAGCTAGTTTTTCTGGTGGTATAAATGAAATACTTACTAAAATTTTAACTAAATACATTAATTAGTCCTTTAAAAGTCAAATTAAGTAATCCTTAATGCTGTCTTCATATTTAATGTTAATGTTTTAAAGTGTAACTATAATTATTCATGAAGGTTTTTTTTAACTACAGTATTAACACTCAGTTAATATAATTAATTTAGTTTTAGCACTGCGTCTTACTACCCGTTCGGGTTATACGCCTAAGTACTAATTACACTAATGGATTAGGAATTGGGAAGGTTGAATTTAGAGGAAGTGAACCCGCATTAGCGTGGAGGGAGAGTGGAAAACCATTTAGGAAAAACCACCCCCAGTTCACCCGACCGAGATTCGAACCTCGATCTCCCCGTCCTCGGTGGTCTGACTCAACACGACTAGCGCGTTAGCCAACTACGCCACCGAGGCGGGTCCTCAGTTAATATAGTTAACTAAGTAACAAATAAAGTTAATGTTAAAAAGTAGTACCGTAGCTTGATTTGAGTTTTGGTTTTTAGAAACTGATACATTTAATCACACCAATCATCACACTCTATGGATAACTTTGAATAAGGTTTGCACATTAGTTCAGAATACTATGATCTCTTTCTTAATGTATTTGGTTGAATTCCAACATCTTTTCTGGTAGTTAAAAGAGTTTAACAATGTTTTAACAAGTTTATTTTCAGATAACTAATGATAACTGTATCTTCAGATTGGATATCTGGCCCTTATTCAGACTTGGTTCATGCTAACTTAGGCCTTTTCTGACACGTACAAAAGTTACTGAAAACAAGTTCATTCACCTCACAAACATGTTCTGTCACCTTGGCAAGTGAAGTCAACTTACAGAAATGTTCTGTCACTTTGGCAAGTGAAGTCAACTCACAGACATGTTCTGTCAACTTGGCAAGTGAAGTCAACTCACAGACATGTTCTGTCTCACAGACATGTTCTGTCACTTTGACAAGTGAAGTCAACTCACAGACATGTTCTGTCACTTTGACAAGTGAAGTCAACTCACAGATATGTTCTGTCACCTTGGCAAATGAAGTAAACTCACAGACATGTTCTGTCACTTTGACAAGTGAAGTCAACTCACAGACATGTTCTGTCAACTTGGCAAGTGAAGTCAACTCACAGACATGTTCTGTCAACTTGGCAAGTGAAGTCAACTCACAGACATGTTCTGTCACCTTGGCAAGTGAAGTCAACTCACAGATATGTTCTGTCACCTTGGCAAGTGAAGTCAACTCACAGATATGTTCTGTCACCTTGGCAAGTGAAGTCAACTCACAGATACGTTCTGTCACCTTGGCAAATGAAGTCAACTCACAGACATGTTCTGTCAACTTGTCAAGTGAAGTCAACTTACAGCTGTCAAACTGAGATAACATATAACTTACAGCTGTCAAACTGAGATAACATATTTGCCAGTTTGATGGATGTGAAACTATAATTTAGTAACTTTCCAATAGAAAAGGTCAACACTATTGTGAACCGACTCTATCTAGTACCTATTAGTTTTAGTTTTAAAGTTGTTTATATGTTTAACTTTTAATAATAAACATTATTTCTCTTTGTAGTTATTAACGCATGTTTGGCTGTTTCTAATGCTTTTGTAGACTTATTTTTACAAGGTTGTTATGTGGACTGGAAGATTTATTTTAAAATATTTACTAATGTGCCTACTTATTTTGTAACCAGTATAATGTGATATTAATCTAAATAAATAGTTTTGGAGATATGTTGTGCACATTACAAGCTAAGTGGCCATCCATACTTGGAATCGAATTGATGGCCTATCAGTTATAAATAAATTCACACACAAAGAGGTAAGTTTAGCTTAAAGAACATATTTTCCTTGACTTTGCTCTTTGCGCTAAAACACAAAAAAATAGTTTTATTGAATAATTTCTGAATTATTTATAATGATTTTTTATTTTGTTTTTATGTAATTAGTTGTAGTTATTTTTATACCAATCCATTTATTTTGAAATGTTTAATTTGCAGGTCCAAGCAAGGAAATAAAAAGTCACCTCAACAACATATTTCTCGAGGTAATTCTATGGCTTTTCGTAACAATCAACGGATAGAAATATCCAACCCGGTTCCTTCAAACGGGCCCAATGGCTCAGACAGTGACCACACATCACTGTTACCAAAACATGAAGGCTGCAATGGGGTCACACCGATTGCTGTTCCATCTTCTGCTGCCGGGAATGCCAACCCTGCAAACCTCCAAACAAACTTGTTTGGGCACTTCAAAGGATTCAGCATCACTCCAATCCATTCCTCCCCTATGAAACCCTCTTCGCCCAGTAAACTCCCATCACCTCCGTCCAGGACTCCAAGTGCCGTTTCTCCTCCGACTGTGCCTCCACTCTCCGCCAAGCCTACAAGACCTCTCAGCATTCCATCAAAACCAAGCATTCTAAACCGTAATGCTTCGAGTGTCGGTTTGGCTGTAACTTCAGCCAACTCTGTCGCTACATCTATCGCTCCGGATCTGCCACCTGCCAATTCTCTGTCAACGTCCAGACCAGTAATCAGTAGCCCAGTTCTTGACACCACAACTTGCACCGCAAAGGAACTGATGACATCAGCACGCCCCGCACCTACAAGACCTGCACCACAAGTTCCTGTAACACAGCCGCCGTCCAACAAAACAGCTCCCAAACTACCCAGACCTTTGTCCTCTCCAAACACACTCACAGTTAACCCAATAGTTGAAGAAAAGAAGGGTAAAGATAGTCCACAAAGCTATCCCACCTTGACACGCCTTGCCTCCTTCATGTTACGACAGAATGTTTCTGCGCCATCTCAAGCCAATGAAAAGAACCAGGAGAAAGGTAAAGGCAAGCCAACAACCGACGATAAAACCAACTCTCTCCCCAGGAAGGCCAATAAACTTCAAATAGACCGAGAAGCCTTGAGGAATCTGAAAATATCCAATCCTATCCCACAACAGGACATAGATGTACCAGACAGTGCTTTGTCTGTCGGTCTAGAGGATGATGCCAAGCAGGTGGTGATGAGAGCACAGAGCATGCGAGACCCTGCACCAGCAACTCAACGCCCAGCCATCCCTACATTCGGCTCTATGCGCCAACCATCAGGTAACAAGCGCCCGACCAGCATACCCGCTGGAGTACGTCCCACTTCCCCTCCACCTCCTCGTCCACCACCACCCCCTCTCAATAACAAGTCTAAGAATGTAGAGACAGGAATTATTGGTATGCCTGGGTATCAGAACCCGCCGTCGGTCTCCACTCCTACTGACTATGGGTATGATGATTGTTTGAATCTTTTAGCCGCTGGAAACGCTCCGCTTGCCAACATTGATGAAGAATCAAGCCCTACCAGTGGGGACAATATATACGCAGTGATCGAAGAAAGCCCACCAGAACGAGGTAGGAAGAATATACTAAAAAATCAATTAATATCAGAATATTCTGCACCAGTTTCTTCAAAAACTACTACAAATAGTTCATTCAATAACAACACAGGGTCCAAATTTCATTATGCCTCTCCAAGCTTTAATGACTACAAATCTCCTAAACCTTTAGAAAACAGTACATCTGCCGGGAGTATTGAATCTGTGGGTCTTTTGTCAGAAATTGTGAATGAGATTCAATCCCGTAACTTGGAATCCATCTACAGTACATCAACATTAGGTAAGAAGTCAAAAAAAGAAAGAGAGGAGGCAGAATCCTCGCTCACAGCAACGGATTCATCCAACAGCTCATTGGGGACTTACATGAATGCCCCATACCCCTCTTCTAACCTGTATGGGGGTGGGGGTAGCATATACAGTAACCTTTCGATGAGAAACAACCCTGCCAGTTCCCCCCCACCTAATATAAACTCGAACCACAGCTCCTCAGGATCCAGCAGTGGTTACCTCAATCCTACTCCTCTCCCTTCCTCAGCACCCCTATCATCCTCATCCACCACACATAATTCATCAACACCCCAATCTATGACAACCATGAACTCGAAACCATTATCAAGTGCTTCTACGACTAGCAAACCTATCTCATCGCTAGTATCATCATCATCATCATCATCTATATCTAAACCCAGTAACACTGCTCCTAGCAACAATCTGTTCAGCACTTTTAAAACCCCTGCAAGCGTGTCTACACCCGCCAAAACATCAGCAAGTACAACTCCAGAACCATCAAATTCATCCACATCTCCAAAAGAAAACAAAACATCTGTAAATGTGGTCCCAGAGAATATAGCAACATATAAACCATATAGCTCATCTCTTCATAGGCCCATGGGACCTTTAGCGGCAAGTTTTAGGTCATCATCATCATCATCACCAACAGCAGCAGGAACAGCTTCCACTGCGGTTCACAAATCATCTATAACTAGTCATTCGGTAGATCCTAAGTCTATTAAAAATAATAGTAGCACTAAACCGACATCACTGAAGACCAATTCCCCCTCTGTTACTTCACCAACGTCAAGTTCACAAGATACATCTATTTCATCAGACCCACTCCCCTCAAATTTGGCAATTGTTCAAGCCAATAAGTCTTCTCTTCATGCATCACCAGCTAATTCACACCCAATATCGAATGTGTCTTCATTTTCCACAGCAAAACCTGCATCTGTGGTTACAAAGCCAGCACCAGCAGTGCCAAGTAGCATCGCTAACCTTCATAAAGGAAAAGTGTCAAGAAATGAAAGCCCAGCTGCTAACAGCCCGGATGTAGTATCCAGTTGTTCTATTGGTAACAGTGGAAACACTAGCAAATCACCTGATGTTCTTGGTGGGAAAGGAGGTCTAAAGTCAATCTCAAAAGATCCCGATGTTGTATCTGGTGGTGTCGTAAAGCCACAGTCGTCTAATACAGCTACTGTCACACGGGCCTCAGTAGTGCCAAGTGTAAACAGTGTACAGTCTTCAGTTGGCAGCAATGTGAGCAAAGCTAGTAATAGCTCTGCGTCTAAACCTACATCTATCAACTCTTCACTAAGGGGCAGTGTAGCAGGTAAGCAGTCTCAAGCAGAAGTCAAACCAAGCAGTGCTAAACAGAGCTCTGTTGCAAGTGGGGGCAGGGTTCTAGGTGATAAAACCAGAGCTTCAACACCAGGCACTGCGAGTAAAGAGACGCCTGGGAAAACCTCGAGCTCAGGTAGAGGTGCTACGGCCGCAAAGTCTGTTTCGGACGTTGGCGCAAACAGAACAATGCCGGCTGGTGCGCGGGTGGCAGCAAGTAAACTCTCGCATGTTGCATCATTGCAACAGAAATTTGAGACAGCTGCTAGTAGTGGTGATAAAAGTGGTTCTGTAGGGGGTAGAACATTATCAAATGTAAGTAATAAAACAAAACTCACCCCCTCTACAGTGACAAAGACAGCAACTGTCAAAAAATGAAACTTGAGTATATTTCATGTCTTTGTATTTGTTTATAATGTTGTACTGGATAATTTTTATAAGTCATTGATGACCGCTTTGCTTTAAATAATCTGTCAAATCTTTTTTTAAAGTCATCAGACATATTTATCTAAAATATAAACATAAATTTATCTAGTGATATACACATGTGCTATATTTATTTTGCTTATACTTGAGTTGTTTGTTGTCATACTATACAACAGCAAGATGTAATGAAGTTTTTAACTTAATTATAATACAAATTATGTCTAATAAACTCTGCTCAAGAACATAGATTTGAGACTAGCCCAAGATTACAAAACTGACACCAATATAGATTTGTCTGGATTAGAGATGGTAACCCCACATTCCTCAAAACCTTAAGGATGTTCAAGATTTGAGAGTTTGAATACAGATTTTTGATTGTAATTTGTTTAGAGCTCTCTAATTACTTATTGGTGGCTTAGCTCAACAAAATACAACTTATAATAAATTCATTTATATTTGTACCTACTATGCATACGTTTGTTATGAACAGAGAATAACATTGCAATATTTTGGCAGGCAATAACAACTTGGATATGTTAAGTAATGTTATAAAAAGTGTTCTTATTTAATCCAGACATCAAACCCGCCGTTAAGCATGATCACATACTCTTCAAACCTATGTTTTTGGACATTGTATTTTTTTTATTAAACTTAAGTTAATTTTGTGTCAAATTAAACTAAATATTTATATTTTTTAAATGAAATGGTTCCTTTACATATATATTATTTCTTTTACATAGTTTATACAATTTTATCACTAGATTTCTATTCTTTGTGTATAAAATGTGTGAAAATTGAATGAATTAAAACAACTGTAATCATAATATTGTTAGTAATACTATTGAACATTATTTACTTTCATCAATCTTTTTGTAATCAGTATAATTACACTTGAACAGGAGTTTGAACCTTGGACCTTTAGTCATGCCAAGTATTCTACCGACCGAACACTCCACATTCTGATCCAGCCTCAATAATTTCACAATATAATTAAATTAGACATCGAAAGGCGAATAGAAGGGACTGCTGTACCCCGAAAATTTCATAATTATGTGTTTTGTTGTTAACTTCGAGTTAATAAAGCCGCTGGGCACCTTTTTCTTCCCTTGGTTACCAATATCCTTGTAAGTCACACGGGTGGGCATGAAGACAGAGGCGCCCGTCTCATCTGCTCAGGTTTGTCTGAGATGGTGAGGTCGAGTGGTCGAGTTTTGATTACCATCTGGGTGTATTGAGGGGTTTTTTCCCTAAAATGGTGCGTATAACCCGAACGGGTAGTAAGACGCGGTGCTAATAATAATTTCCCTAAAATGGCTTACCCACAATCAATGAAAATGTGTGGTACACTTATTCTAAATTCTACATTTATCATCCATATCCCATTTATTTTAACATGCAAATAGCCCGGATGGGTAGTAAGACATGGAGCATGGTAAGAAATTGTTGTAGTCGGGTAGGGGTGTACAAAGGTCACTCTTTAAATGTGAAGCAAAGCTTGAAACATTCAAAGCAAAGTTGAAGATAATTTGTCACATAACACTACTTTTAACATTTAAATTATCCGTTAAGTTCAAGAAAAGAGAGAGGTTTTAAAAAAAAAAAAGTGCACGGTTATTTTATCCTAATATAACCAAATTTATTTAGGCTTACTTTATAAATGTCATTTGATCTAGGGACTCTCAAACATTTTAGACCAAAGTAGTCTTTTCACCAGAAAAAAATACATGCTGGAGTCTTCATAAAAATGTTTACACTAATATTATGAACATTCAATAAACAGTTAAATTGTATAAGTGTAAGAGTATAAAATAGACAACATCACAGGTTTTGGCCGTCCGTGTCTTTGACAAATGTATTTTATTCACATTTGAACAAAATTGGCGATTTTAATAAATGATGCTATTTTAAATTGTGAAAAACAAATAAAGAATATTCTAAAATTTATCTCATGGAGTCTTGGATAACTATGGCGGAGCGGAGCCAAGTTTGAAAAACGCTGATTTAATTCATAGTCTGTCTTAAAATACTGTTTATTAGCTTTTCTAAAAATGATTATATGCTGAGATACATATTATTTGGTGTGATATTTAAAATCTCTTTGTTATAATATATTGAAGTTATTTTCTTCCTTCAAAATGTTCCAAAGATGCGGCGAATTGAAGGAGAGTTGACCATTGACCTCAAATTTAACATTTTGAAGCTGTGAAACCCGCTAAAGTCGGATAGTTTACTAAAGTGGTAACAGTGTAAATTTAAAGATCCAAGGCTTGAAATCCTATTTAGCTGTAATTTTACCAACACAAGTAATACATTAATGCTAGATATATTTTGTGACAACCTTGTTCTTGTTAATAGTTGGGGTGATTCACCAACCCAACTTTGTTCTGTGTCTGTCTATATTTTAAGCAGATGAATGTGTGTATTTAAATTCTGTGATATGTTATTATGGCTCCTATTGTGCTTTAAAAACTTTGTTAGGCCTAATGGTACCAATCAAGGCCTGAATAAATATCTTAGGGTTGGAGTCTAGGGAACGTGAGAAAAGGCCTGTGTTTTTGCTAATTTTATAGCAACACATTTTTTTTTTGGCCAAAATAAATAAAATATTGCTTCAGTACAAACATAAAGTATAATTTTCTTCATTAGGAAATATCAACAGCTGTTGTTGAATATCTGCCATCAACATAGCACCATTAGATGACACATTTTTTAAATTAAGAGAAAAAGTTGTAATTAGATCCCAGGACACCCTTGACAGATATCCAACAACTGTTGATATCATCATGTGAAGAAAATTAAAATCTATGTTTGTACTAAAGCAAAATTTGATTTACATATTTTTTTTAAATGTTGTGACATAAAAACTCAAAAACACTGTTCTTTTAGCTCGTCTCCTAAAATCCCACCTTAATGAAATCCTAGCAGAATACAGTTAATTTAGAAATAATTTTTTTTAAGCCTTCACTAAATATTTTTTTTAGTATATGCCATAGTACTATTGGCTCTGTTTTTACTAAGTTTTTAAAATTAAGGTAAAAAAGATTATGCAATTGTCAATTTAACTTGTCCCTCTCATAATTTGTAGCTCCTTTGACCAAACTCGCCCACTTGGTATTCTCTTGGATATAACTCACTTTCCTTTAATGTGTCATTTTAGGACATAAATGTTACACTATTGAATTCCTTATTAGCAAACAAGAGCAACATAAAAAAACAATATAATTTTAAAAAGTATTAAATTAGACTCCTTCAATTTTTTTCTCCTTATTTTATAGATTTCATGAGGCTTAAGTGATATTTTTTTTAGCACCTCATCTTATAACTTGTTTGGGTTGTATGCTAATGGTTTTAGGGATAGGTAAGGTTATATTTAGAGTAAGTGTACCTGCATTTGCATGGAGGGAGAGTGGGAGACTATTTTGGGGAAAAAACTCATAACACCCGACCAAGGTTCGAACCTCAATCTCCATATCATTGGTAGTCTAGTCTATTGTGGGTGACACCTTAGACCGTGCTGTCACCGAAGCGGTTTTTAAGTAATAAATACTCATAAATAGTCACAATAAATTAAGAGGCTTAAGTAATACTCAAATAGAATATCAGCTTCTGCGCAGTCTTAAAAACTATTTACTCAATCAAACTTTTTTTTTAAAGTCATCACTTTCAAAAGTTGAGGGACTCTATTCTAAAGTATATTTTCTTGGTCGAGGCTTGAAAGGTAATTTTGAGAATATGGTTAAGACCATGGCGCTATTATATATACGGAGAGGACATCCCTATGCTGTAGCGTTGCGAGAAAGTGAAGCCCCCCCCCACGGAGAGACGGTTCGAGCCGCTGTATGGCTCAGTATAGCAACCGGCTGCTGGTTTAACATGGGAAGTATAGGTAAAAAAGGGGCACACACTCACTTGACAACCTGATTGAGAGCTTATAGATGCTTTATGTAATTAGGGTGTAAATGTTGGATAAGCTTTATGTTTATGTAAAAAACATAAAAAATTACTCTGTATTTCAGGTAATAACAAGCGTCTAAAAACGCAAATCAGCCGAAAATCTAGTTTGTTGTTGCTCATATTAATAAATTAGCTTAAAATTACAGTATGTTCAAGCTACCATTTATGTATAATCATTTTTTGAGTACTGTAGTATTTTTTTTAAACTCATATTAGCTTTGTTGTAACCTATCTAACTTTAGTAAATTGTGAGAATAGTAACTGTTATGTACAGAATAATTCCATTTTGGAGGGAGAAAATTGTAAAACATTTATTTTTTATTTTTCTTGGTTTATTAAGTACATTAAATATATAAGTTATACAACATATAGGTCTATATAATCATGACTGTTTACTAGGAAATGCAAGCAGCTACGCGCTTCCCCTGGGATGATTCGTACCCCCTCACCCCAACATCCCCCGTGTCAAGGTCGGCTTCAGTTGCGCAGCAAGATAGCCCCTATATATATCATAGCTCCATGGTTGAGAACCACACTTTCAAATTAACTTAAATACCTATTGAAAAGCTTGGGGGATATTGACTGTCTATTATCACTAAACAATTCTTTATTTCCTAGCAAAAATTAATCATGTCAAATAGGGGTTGTTCCATTTCATTGAGTTATAAATTAATTATTGTCTGGCTGAGGTTTTCTCTAAAAATTATTTAAAAACACTTTTCATTAGTAGATTTGGCCAAGTACTTTCCAAAAGTTATATCTGAAGAAATTATGTTGCTGTACTGGAGCTTGAAATTTTAAAATATAACTTTACTACATAGGCATTACAAGTTTATTCAGAATAATTACAATAAATATCATTACAGACTTTTTTTTTCATCATTTACTATTAAAGAAGAATAAAATACATTCGGAAGAAAGACATGGATTTTCTAAAAAAAGGTGTTTGGTATTGAAATCTATTTGGTGCTACACATCAAATGCTTAAGCTTAGATAAAATTCTGTATTCGTACCCAAACTTTTAACTCGTTATAAAAAGTAAAAATACTCAACTAAGGATAAAATACCTTAAATTATTACCAACTATCTTATACTTTTGCCAATTATTGGAATTTGAAGAATCATTCAAATAAAAATATATTCATGAGAAAGATGTGATTGACATACTTTACTCAAAATAGGTCCTACTGATACTACCATACTTTAAATGGGATCTATTGTACACCATATCCACTTATTTTAATATATTGGTGAATTTATTCAGATTAGTTATTTATGTGAAGTTATCATTATCATGAAATGTATTGTTAGTGACAATCTAAATATGTGTTGCTGATGTGTATATTGTACTTTTCTTATTGAAGAGTGTATCTAATAAGTGCACTAATTGACTCTGTCCTAATGTTAAAATAGAGTTGCCTATTAATAGGTGTGTGCCAAGCTTCAAACTTCAATTTGAATATTTGTTCGCTTAGACTTCGATTCAAGAGTAAAATTATTAATTCGAGAATCACCTACAAAACTTTAAATTAAAGTTAAAACACGTAATTATATTTATTTTTTTAAAATTTGATGCTGCTATTTCCATAACAAATTAGTGTTAGTGTAAAAAAAATCTGAAATAAAATATAAATTAGGCTATTTTTGTGATAATTTATTATTCTAAGACTAAATATAATAATTTTATTTTGAATATAGCATTTTGTAAATTATATTTAAACTAGAGATATCATAATACATGATTTTCTTGAACCCGATTCTTAAGTTCAACCTCGATTCTGATTCTTGAACATTTCTTTTTTCATTATTTTCCCAAGCATTATTGCATATAAAATCTATGTGCCTGATACCCCACTCCCCCCTCAATGCAAAACTTGGACTCGATCATTACAACACATGTATGTCGTTTGAAACCTTAATCTCACAATCTTATAAACACACTAAAATTCTTCAAAAATTAAAATCAAAACCAAGAATTCAAATAAACTCAAAATTAATACAATAAATTGCGGATTTTATATTGGAAAGAAGAACACATTTCACACATTACAAAAATGTTAAGTCGTCCTCCATAACTGATCCTATGCATGTTAGCTCGTCAGAAATCAGTGATGAAGTTTTGGCAACAATATATCTATAATCTAGTGAATTAAAATAAATATAACTGTTTTTTGTTTCATTTTTATTAGCTATGTCGATTTTTGTTCTATTTTTTATTAAACTTGTCTTATTCAAAGAGCTAAGTAAAACATTCAAAATTGAAAAGTGACAAAGAATATAATTACAGGAGAGTAGCCATTTTAATTTGATAGGAATATCGTAGCTTTTTGTATATACGCTGTGAGATATCAATTAATGATAGATATATCGAAAATTATGGAAAATTGCAATCCTTAGTCTACGTATTATTTATATAGATTGTTTGTTTAGAATCGATTCATACATTCTGAAAATCTCACTTAACTATTACTTTTTTTTTAAATGTGTCAAAGTTGTTAAGCATTATATTTGTGTTATATTCGAGACCATTTATTTTTCATGTGGATCACCTCAAAATGTTAGGGTTGTATTATATTCGGGGTCGAACTATATTCGAGCCATTATGGTATATTTACAATTTGCCGGCATTTAAGTGAAATGGCAACTAAACTAATATGAGAGATAATCGATTATTACCTATTTTGAATGTTGCTGTTTTGTTTAATTGCCAGTTTTATTGAGAGCTAAGAATCGAAGTTGCGAGGATCGTAATATTAAGATCAATTCTCAATTCTTTCGATACCGGTAAGAATCAAGGGTATCGAGGGATCGATTTTGACAGCCCTAATTAAAACCAATATTTACATAGCTATTCAAAATATAATATTTAGCTTTTTTTTTAAAATATTTGAAACCCACTTTAGTGGCCACATGGTTTAAGGCGCCACTCCTGCAATAGACTAGACTGCCAAAGACAGGGAGATTGGGGTTCGATCCCAGTAGGGTGTACTGAGGGTGGTTTTCCCTAAATGGCTTTCCACTCTCCTTCCACACAAATGTGGTTACATTTCCTCTCAAATCAACCTTACTCATCCCTGACATATTGGTGTAACTAAAACATAGGTGGCCAGTAAGATGCAGTACTTAAAAAAAATGGAACTTTATTTCATCTTTGGGAATCTCGCATATTATTCGATTCGACTTCGCTTCAAATTGAAAAAAGTGTTCTTTGCACACTCCTATCTATTATTGTTCTAACAGAAACTTTATAATCAAATAATCAAGTGAAAAATTCAGATATTTATTTTATGCCATATTAATATTGCTCATATTTCAAGGAAATTATTTATGTGCCCAATCCAATATTACTGTACTTCATATAGTGCACCCATTCCCTTCATAATTTGTTTTGTGCAGCTATTTATATTTTTGTTACCTCAATATTTTTTCATATTATATTTACACAAATTACATTTTCATACAAGTGTTATGATTCATATACATAGGTAAATATAAAGCTTTGAATACATGTATTTTGAAATGAAGTCGAAAATAAATCCTAAACATTTAAAAAAAAATTCTTCCCCCCAAACTGATGTTGAAAGTGGTTGATCTCAAATGGGTGCTTGTGTATAGTGTATATAATTTCCTTTTTATGACAAGTGTGCTTTAAAATACACAACACACATTTTTGGAATAGCTACACACCTTTGCTAGTTTAATTCTGTTGCAACTTGTGAAATAGTGTTTGTGTTTTCTGACCAAAACAGCTTTTTTATTTATCCTTGTGTATATTGTGTTTACATTCATTTCATTTGTGTCTTTGTTTTATAAAATGTATTATAAGATTATATCATATTTTATTGGACACATGCCAAAGATTTTTGTATAATAAATTGTGTACTTTGTGCACCCAAACACATTGTGTTTTTTATTCTAATACCACTTTGAAAACTATTTTTTAATGGATGGGCGCCTCAAATTCTTAAGGATATTTGCTATTTGAGGATTCAAGAAAAATTTTAATAGCAGGGTCCTTAATTTTTTTTTTTTTGAATTTATTTTAGAGTTCTAATATAGCTTATTGGTGGTTCAGAATCAATTATAATTATAGGATGAACTTAACAACCAGGCCCCAGACCAGTAATTTAACACTTAACTGAATGTATTAATGTAATAATGAATGGATTATATTAGATGTTAATATTTAGTTACTTTTTGTTTATTCTATATACTATTATATATACTATATTATACTATACTACTATACTATACTATATTATACTATACTATATATACTATATTATATATACTATATATATATATATATATATATATATATACTATTGTAGTTATTATTCCCTCTTATGTTCATCATTTTTTCCAAGATTCAGATTCAAGGTCGGGGATTCGAAGGTAAATTGTAGCTTAGGATTTGTAAAATAGTGGATTCGACCCAACTCTACTCTTTTTCACTATATAAATTAATATTTAGGTTAAATAGGTTTGTTTTATAACAGTACATCTTTTGATTTATTGTTAAATTATAAATTAATTTGTAAGAAAATTCCATAAAGGACAATATTATTCAAACATACTTAACAAAATAATATGTTGTGAAAATGTCTAGGTAGAGCTGTAGCCAAGCGTATTAAAACATCTGCCCTTGCACTGAGAGAGTCTCAAAAAGGCCCAGATTTGAATCCCAGTCAGTGACAAGCAGAAAAGTCAACTATCAGGAATGACACAAGCTCCCTAACAAAATGATAGGTTCGCTATTTGCAAGGGCGTAGAAAGCGTGGGGGTCCAGGCCCCCCCTTAAGGGGGGTCACGTATATATACAAAAAATTTAACAAAGTAGAGCTTTTTACTTTTACTACATTTTAATGTTTACAGTTTACAGTTTAACTAAATACTAGTTAATTATTATTTTAAAATTCACCTTCTAAATGCAACTTGTAGAACTTCCGATTGCAAAATTATCCCTCCAAACATTTGAAATACTTTTTTTTTTGTCTCCACATTCAAACAGGTATTGGGACACAAAGGACATTTCTTGGTATGAGTAAAGTTGGGGGGTTCGAGAAAAGTAGGCAAATATTTTCGCTCTCAATTGTAAGATCTTACTTTATGAATCTGCAAGCGGAAAGAGCAGCTTAAATAAAAGGACAATTGTCAGAAATGAAGTCGGCAGCTTATGTAGGCTGAATATCTGGATTTCCTCATCTTCTCTTTCAACAAAACTACCTACACAAAGCACTATTTTGTAACTATGAACATTTTGAAACCATTTACAAAATTTGAACATCACCTCATTACTAGTTAGTACAGTGTTGAGTGTAGTGCAAGGTTGTGTGTTGTCAGTAAGTGGTTTTGGAGAAGGGATTCAGTATTATCATACTAGTGGATTGTTGGTTGTTGCTAATGTAATAAATATTAGTGCTAGTTAAATAATTATATAAATATACACTTGACACCTGGCTTGTAAAAGAACTACCAGCAGAGGCACCAAAAGAGGTGAGGTATATAGCCTAACAATATTTACGAGTATATGCACATAATTCCACTTCAACATGTAATGTTATTTTTCTCTCCATAGTGAATATATATTTATTTTCCCGGGCATACCAATTAGTATAATTTTATTTAATAATTAATTATTAATTATCTAAAAAGTTTCAAACAGAGTTCTAGAATAATGTATGTTGACTTGGTAATTTGTTCTAAGGGTGGTATTTCCTAAATGGTTTTTCAGTCTCCCTCCACACACATGCGGGTACACTTCCTATAAAATCAACCCTCCTCATCCCAAACACCTTAGCGTAGTTAGTACATAAGCATACAATACAAACAAGTAGTAAGAAGCGTTGCTAGGAAAATGTATCCAAAATAATTTACATTATCACATTAAATTTCAAGTGAATACCCCCCCCCGGAAAAATTTCCTTTCCATGCCCTTGGCTATTTGCACTATAGGACAGACAATCTGATAAACAATGAAGTGATCACAAATTAGTGTCAGTTTAAATTCTATGTATATTTGAAGGTGTGAATATGGTTAAAAGTAGGATGTATATCAACATACTTACCAGTGGTGTCGCGTCAAGGCAAGCAATGCACAACTTTATTTGAAAATATGTAATTATTGTATTGAATGTTTGCAAAAAAATCGCCTGGTAATCATTTAAATGTTATTCAAACATCAGTGGGTTGAAAAAAATAAATGGTACGGAACTCCGCACAGACTTTCTTGCTCTATTGTTTAAAAATGGAGATATTTACTCAAAACTTTTAATATATGTGAAACGGAATAATATACACAAGCAAACCCAAGCATAAATAATTGCACTATACTTATGTAAAACATTTTTTGAGGACTAGTTTTAAATCTTATCATTTTATTTTTAAAGAATTAATGTCCTCATTTGTATGTTTGGATCAATAAAGTGTCAACACTTTGTATTAAAAAATTTTGAGTTATGGTTAAAATTTTAACATTATATTAGGTGTTGCACATCTTCAGGTCATCGTATTGCTATTCAATTCCTCATTTATACATTTTGACCAATAAAAAATGTAAATATTAACTATTGGGCTAAAACAGAGATGGATCATTGTTGTACAAACATTTCTCCTAAGAGGTTAAAGGAAAAATAACACACTTTTTGAGAGACTTACTTATATTTAATTACTCTATGGCATTACAGAATTATTAATTAGTATCTCTTTACAACTAAAGCTCACAAAATTGTATTAATATATTTGCCAATATCTCAGAAAGGATGGTATGGAATGAAAGAGGAAATTAACCTATTGTCAAGGTACTGACACCGTGCCTACACATCTTTAAGCAGGGTAAGCATGACACAACTTTGTACAACCTTATGTACAAGAAGTTGCAGCCTGAAGATGGCGTCGTGTGAACACCAAACTTGTACAAGATCTGTTTTGCACAACTTATTGTATACAATTTCAGGAAATAGAATGCATCCTATATCAGCCATTTTTCTTGTACAACTTTTGAGTTGTAAACACGAAAACTATGTCTGCTAGACAGTTATTTTCTTTTTAAAAAAAGTAATTGTAAGAAAAACAGCAAAATGCTTGAAAACAAACAGTTATAATTGAAGGAGGTTAAACCCCAAATATAAAGGTTTTCAACTGTCTTTAAAAATATTATAAAAGCAAAAAAAAATTGTATTATTATTTTCATAAGATTTAGGAATGAATAAGAAATTATTTACATTAAATATTAATATTTTCCAAATCATTCAATCATTATTTTTCCATAAAAAGGGCAAAAACGCCATGTTTTTTTCAACTATTATATGCAATCTCAAATGTCATATGACCTGACTCTGGCTAAAATTTGTATGCAATCCATGTGACCAAGATATTGTACAATTTCTTACACAACTTTTTGTACTAGAAGTAAGCTAACAAACGAAAGTTTATAAGTATATGCCAATAATAAGTAATAACACAATAATGTAAATCACAGAAGAGAAGGATACCCAAAACCACAACTATAATTAAAAATCCCCTCTAAATAGCTTCTTGAGGTTATGTGTACACAGTCGACAAAATGCCTAAACACATTTTTGTCGTTACAATGTGCTTAGTAAGTTTTAATGTAAGTGTATACATAGGCAATAACACGACAAAACTGTGTTTCAGCAGTTGAAAAGAGTTCCAGCTGCAATACACGGAGACTAGATTAAAACAATCTCACAGTGAATGATATATAAACAGAACTATGGATTTGATCAACAATAGATATAATTTTAATATATAGTATTTATAGTTAACTATTAACAATATTTACAGTTGGGGCCGGATTAAGAGGGAGTCCGGGGGGTAGGCTCCCAGTTTGAAGGGGCCCCCCAAGAATACCCTGCACATTAAATGTTTTATTGCTTCAATCATTTAATTAAAACATTTGAAATTAACAAAATATAAGACTGCCGGTAGGCGGTAACAATTGGAGGGAGAAATGTTGGGTCTAGTTTGGGGAACGCATGCCACAGGAGGAGAAAGGCTGGTTCTAGCTAGCACTGGACTGCTTGCTTCCCCCACCTCGCCACAGGAGGAGAAAGGCTGGTTCTAGTTAGCTCTGGGCTGCTTGCTTCCCCCACCTCGCCACAGGAGGAGAAAGGCTGGTTCTAGTTAGCTCTGGGCTGCTTGCTTCCCCCACCATACCACAGGAGGAGAAAGGCTGGTTCTAGCTAGCTTTGGGCTGCTTGCTTCCCCCACCATACCACAGGAGGAGAAAGGCTGGTTCTAGCTAGCTTTGGGCTGCTTGCTTCCCCCACC
>CABFWO010000682.1:50178-81810 GCA_902155825.1 Timema genevievae | reverse complement strand
TATATATATATATATATATATATATATATCAAATATGTCTAAACTGACCTTTCTACATACTGTTTATTTTCTGTCTGATTATTAAATAATGTATGATTGTGCACATGATTTAATTTTTTTTTTAGTAGTTCATAATACAAAAATATATATATGCCATGGGGCCCCACATTTTACAAGTGGCCCCTGGTGCCCGAATTAATTGATCCGGACCTGTTTACAGTTAGCTCCAATATTCTCGCCATCTTAAGGCGTCTTAAACAAATTTGGCATGAAAAAGAAGTACATATATACAGCATGTTTAGAGTTAGTATAGATATTAGCATTGTCTAGTGGCCTCCGATCAAATATAACATGAAATAAATATATATTTTCCAATTATACTAATGTTTAGATTTTATTTAGGTAATCTTGCCGTCTAGTGGCCTCCGATCAAATATTACGTTAAAATACATATTTAATCTACAACAATACTTATTATTGCCATCTAGCGGCCTCCAATTAACTTTAACACAAAAAAATATATTTTTAATCTGCAACAATACATAAAGCTAGGTCAGATATTCTCGGCGTCTAGCGGCCTCTAATCAAATTTAACAAGAAATACACTTTTGAACTGCAACTATATTCTAAGTAAGTTTAGGTAATCCTGCCATCTAGTGGTGGTCGATCAAATTAAACAAGAGAAAAACAAGTATTTTTAGTAAACGACGCCATCTACTAGCGGACGATATGGGCTCAACCTACATTAAAGGTGCTTCAATAAACAAACCGTGAAGTGGTGAAACAGGCAACTACAATAAAGCTCGGGGAAAACCAAGTTCCCCAAGAAAATTTAATTCAAAAGGGAATAGTGGCTTTACTCCAGCCACATCCATTATTAATAAAGAGAGCATTCTAAGCCAAAGTTACAAGTTTTAGATGTTAAAGTTCGAAAGGATAAATTTATAAAAGGTCTCGATATTTAGGCCGAAAAGGAATTTAGAATAAATGCGCAGACTACCTCTGCTCAGACAAAGTCACTTACCTCTCTGAAGCCAGTAATACAATGAGTAACCATACCAACAAACTATAGCCATATATAGCGCCTGAGCCTGATCACGTGCTCCCAGAGAGTGGATTAAGTAAAGGTGGGAAGAGGGGGAACATGAGTCTTGACTGGAAAAGTCTAGTATGTTCGACGTGGCGATCTAGACGTACGTAGAAAGATCCAGATGATGGAGGGTGAAAGGAACAGCCATCATAGAATGATCTCAAGAACGGGGGGGTCCAAGGAACAGCCACTCCACCCTCCCATTTCTTCTGTGGGCGTGACCTTTCTTTATCGGAGAAGTGCTAAGCCTCGTTTATATTGTAACACAATATGTTGGCCAACACGATCCCAACAAGTTGTGTTACAATGTAAACACATTCCCAACTTGTTGGGGAGGTTGGCCAATATGTTGATGTTGGGAAAGCTGGTCAGAGCCAACAAGTTGTTTTGGGTTGAGTTGGATTATTTGTTGGAGATAATAAACGACCAACCCAACATGTTGGTTGAGGTGGGAGGTTCTACTTATGCACTATCGAGTCGAGTCAGTCTCTAGCCTTGGTGACACACTTGTTTTGCTTACATCAAGGTTTGAATAGTTTTATGATCATGTAATGGAACAAGGCTATTAGAGTTAAACTAATTGACTTACATCAAAAGTATTCTGTTCTTTGGAACGTTAGAAGCGTACAAAAATATAATATCCACTTTGCAAATGTAGGTAATTTATTATTCCCATATAAGCACCTTTAATTCGACGGCTAGCCAAAAAAACTTCGAATCCCCTACCGTTTCTTACGTTTTGTTTGTTCTGAAACCGTGCACTTTCCGTCAACACAACAAATGAAGAAACGGCCAGTAATACGTCGTTATCCATGGATATAAATGTGTAGACTGATTAAAAACTAGCGGAGGACCCGGGATGTTGGTCCAACAAGTTGGCGACAATAAACGCAGCTTACTTTTCCTCATGTGTTGTCTCCCAACATGTTACATAATACACGAGGCTTTATCCAAGTGGTTCAGTTTAGTCGGGTATGGAGTGGGTCTGGGTGAGACCGTGAAGGCCGCGTGCTTGGTGATGTGAGTCTAAGTGGTCCTGAGGGTGAGTGATAACCATGTTAGTTGTAACACCGGTACATGTTTAGTGTTATGGAGATGAACTTGCCTCTGTGATCCCTCTGGAAGAGGGTGTGTACGTATGTAAAGTCACACTCTACCTCCCTCCCTACTCCCACCTGTGGTTTACCTGGTTCTGAAACAATGTGTGGTGAGTAACATCAGCTCATGCGCTGTCTCGGAACGATGTCAACCTGTATTTGAAACCTTTACACACCCCTGGGATGGTTCCATCACATTACAGAATCCACCGGGCATGGAAATCAGCCCGTGCACCAACATCCTCTGGACCATATGAGAGGAAGATGAAACATGGGAAGGTCCACGCAACCAGTGAGGGTTACATATCGGAAGTGACCGTGCTCAAAGTGATACAAAAACTTTAATCATGCTCAGAGCGATCAAACTTGTTTTTGAAATTAATCCAAGTGAATGAACTAGGTATGTATCAAAAATAACAAGTAAACAGAAAACTTAAAACAATAGTTAACATAACATAACTTAACAAAACATAACATAACCTACCATGACCAACTTAAATCTAAGGAAGTAGATGAACCTGCAAGAAAACGGCGCAAGACCTAAATAGAACTGGATAAAAGAATTGATAATATATTCCGCGACCTCGAAAATACGAAGTATTTGAAAATATGTCTTAATGCATTAAGCTACGTGAATAAATTATATTAAAATTTTGTACTTATGTATTATGAACATTGTACATTGTACTTAATGAATATGAGAATAAAAATAATTATTGACAGAGATTAAATATCTGCAACCAAATTCAGTAAAGCAATAGGCTAGGTACGTAAAAGGAAAATGTCTCATACGTCATAACCTAATGTGGTCGCATGTAGCACGATCACTTCCAACATGACACCCCATTATAAGCATCATCGCCATCAAGAAGACTCCACTGCCTATCCTGCTTTTGCTTGTTGAACTAAATAAGGGACTCCAGAGGAAGAAGATGACTTTTTTTATTTACAGACATTCACAGACAACAATAAATAATAACAATAATGAAGACGTAGAAATGTAGGCCTACTTATATAATAATAAAAAAAGTGTTGGTTTTCATTGCTCCTTATATTGAATAGGTGTGTAAAGCTAAACACAAGAATGGCTCCGGTGCAGATATATAGTAAGTTTGTTTTTTTAGTACAGATGACAATTTAATTACATTGATAAGGAATTTGTTAGCAAGCAACATGTTTGAAAATCTTGCTTTACTGAAGTCAAATCACATTATTTTACATCAACAATATTGTTAAAACATCATTGTTTTGTTGATTTACAACATTACATTGTAATTATTTGTATTTATAGTGTAAAATACATTCAAATAAGACTCATTGCTACACATATGCACATAAAAATTGGACCTACGTTTTTTGCTAAGAAAAATTATTTTCCCGTAAAATGGGTAGATGAAATGTAAAATCAAACTAGGGAACTGTGCTGGTCATTTTTCGATAAACTTGGAATTGAGAAATTTAATATTTTTAGATATAAATTGAACTAATTAATGATTTTTAGGAGTTTTCTGAGCACTACGTCATTCTTTTTATCACAGTCTATTATTTCACTTGTGTTAAAAAGTGATTATTTTTTAAGTATATAATCTGGACACATTGTCCTTGTTAGCCTTTAAAGTAATAAATCTAGGTTCGAACGTCCTTTATTTTGTAAGTATAATCTTCAACATAATATATTTAATCGTAAGACGAGAACACACGTTTCACTTGAGAGGTCTTCTGGGCCAAGTATTTCTGGCAGTGAGACTGTTAACAGACTTCTCCAAGTACAACATTTTCACCATCAACGGGTCCACTTTCTGCTCTATCCACTCGTCTATCGTATGATTGTCGTAGTACTGAGTCATCACACTGGTGACCAGCTCCCTCAAGTCCTTCAGCTCTCGAATCAAATGTTCTCCATTAGCCTGGAAGGAGAAGAAAGACGTCATCAGCCTCCAAGGACTGGAGAAGTTGTGTCTGACGTTGTACGGAGTGAGCCAGCCCTGTTTGTCGGTCAGTTCTGAGAACATGTCCTCCACTCTGGCTCTGAGTGACATGTAGGTAGCCATGATGGAGTACATGTTACTCCCAGGGAACGAGCAAGAGGACAGCTCCCACTGGTAGCGGTCCTGCACCAGTGACTCGTGGGTGATCTTGAGCCTGGAGTGGGTGCACGAGAGGGAGTTCGTCCACTTGTGGAACACTTGGGGAGGTGGGCCGCCTTCAGTGAGTTTCTTCTCCTCGGAAATCAGCAACAGGTTCAGTATCAAGGATGGGATGGAAACCGGTAATAGCTCGCAGAGTACTGCAAAGTGGTCATACCTCGACCATCCTGGAACAAAACAAAGGTGTTTAAATGTTGACCCCCCGCGGGGCTTGATTCTGGTCACTTGCAACGAGTAGGGAGATTTAAAAAAATATATTATTATTTAGCATAGCTAACAGTTCAGGTAATACGCATATGTAAATAATTATTACTCTAATGAGCTATGGATGAGTAAGGCTGAATTTTATATTAAGTGTACCCTCATTTGCTAGGAGAGAGAGTGGAATTTTTTTTGGAAAACCACCCTCAGTACACCCGACCGGGATCCAAACCCCGATCTCCCTATCATAGGCAGTCAATTATAACACGCGATAGACGCGCACCAAATCAAGTTTGCTATGATGTTATTTATTAAAACTCCTAATCCATTTGAGGTAATCTATAGTTTATGTATCTGTTCTACAATCTAAAATATATATCCCTCCTATTTGACATTCTAAAAATAGCATAAACATCCAACATGTTATTTTGGTCAGTTCTAACACCCATTTATGGGTCGGAATAGGCCTACATGTTTCTTGTGATTCAACATTATCAAAATCCTTGGGGCTATTGACATGTCAAACGTTTTATTTCCTTGGACTCTGCCCCAGTGCGAGAGACTGACGACTGATGAAGTGACGAGAGAACTATTGTGTTTAATGTGCATGATCTAATACCACTGCTAGTTCCAGTATCTTAGAACTTAATAGTCTATCCTAGCTGCACGAACATATGAGGACAAACTCTAAGGAGCTGGATAAAACTTAGTATTCGTCTGGAAAGAGGGTGAGAAACCAGTGAGGTGTATATAGTCGGAACCCAAACAACTGCACCTTCACCCGCGCCCGTCTCTAGCGACGGTGGCGAGTATTATTATTATTATTATTATTACTACTACTACTACTACTACTACTACTACTACTATTAGCACCACGTCTTACTACTCGTTTAGGTTATACACACTTAGGCTAATGTGCAATGGTAGGGTGATTGTGAGATGAAATGGAGGACCTACAGTTTAACGTGGAATCCGAACCACGGTGGAGGCCTGGCATTCCTCACATTCACAAGTTGTGATTAATACACATCTTGTCAGAGGTGAAGGAAGGTGGCGAGTAAAACCCGAGGTTAGTAGAAGGGAGGTTGTCTCGATTGAACGCGCATCATTCTGCGCACGAAAGAAAGTGACGTAGGCGATAGCCCTTCAGCTGTACACAAGCAAGTCTTGAGAAGAACCATTTTAACTTGTGAAGTGAAAGTGAAATGTTTTTAAAAGTATATGTTTTGATTTCATGCAATTATCTTTAAGAAATGTGTGTTTACATCAATATTCCTTTAACAGAGGGTATTTATTTTGTGTTTATTCTCTGTCATAGCTATTTCCAGTAGGTAGGCCTCTTATAGTCTATATATTAGGCCCTATGCTGTAGATAAATGATAATGCTGTCGTTGAACTTCCTACTGCAAATTTTTTTATGTTAGATTACAATAGGAAGAATTTTCTAATTTGTAAACTTAATTTTTAGACCAATGTTTCTCAACCACCGGGCCGTGGCTCGGTACCGGGCATATTTCACAGTGCATAAATATATTTTGCACTACCTTTTTTTTTTTCAAACCAACACCATTAAAATCAATTTAATAATACAATAATCAATTTTAAACCACATAATAGTATAAATTGTTGGTGATCAGAATGGCATATGTCACAAACTAACCAAAGCACAAATTATTTAATGATGATAGCCTGAATAAACTACAATATGCTACAAACCCGCCTCGGTGGCGTAGTTGGCTAACGCGCCAGTCGTGTTGAGTCAGACCATAGAGGACGGGGAGATCGAGGTTCGAATCTAGGTCGGGTGAGCTGGGGGTGGTTTTTCCTAAATGATTTTCCACTCTCCCTCCACGCAAATGCGGGTTCACTTCCTCTAAATTCAACCTTCCCATTTCTTAATCCATTAGTTTAATTAGTACTTAAGCGTATAACCCGAACGGGTAGTAAGACGCAGTGCTAAAACTAAATTAAATTTTAAAATATGCTACAAGATTTAATTAGTTCCGTGATTGATAAGTAGTTGGAATGTAATTTTTTATTTGTGAACATGCCACACCATATAAAGAAGTATACAAATAATATTTGTGACTATGCCATAGTTAATTATTAAAAGTTTAATTATTATTAGTTAAATGTATGAACTTTTAAAAGTAATTTAATTAATCATAAATTTGTTGGGACAGGGCCGCTGTCTCACAAAAGCTGAGAAACACTTGCTTAGACTGATAGTTCATAGTTATAAACTAGTTTGTAATTTATGTTTTACCTTGTACTTAAATAAGTTTAGTTTATTGATTTCATATCTTTATCATATGGCTTCAAATACAAAGGTATAAACGCTCACCACTATAGTTTGTGGCTTAGTCTTTTTTCTCTTAAGTTTAATTTTGAGTCTAATAATAATCAAAAGTTATCAATGTGAGTGACAATATTTCTCTGCTGTGTAAATTAATTAATTGCTAATGTATTCGTAGTCTGGAAGCAATTTATCGTTTAAGAATGATAATTTGGGTGAAAACCCAAGGTATTTTATCCCAAAAAAAATTAAAACCCTGATAACTCTGATGAATCTGAGTATGTTGTAGCAAAAGTCATGGAAGCGAGTGGTGTTTCCAGTTCTATTGAAGGATCAAATACAAATGAAATAACAAGTAAAGAAGAATTAATAGAGTTTAATAGTTCATTATCAAAGGATGAGCTGAACTATGAAATACATCAAAGAATTTCCTCATCATGATAGCTATATCTATAATTATGAGCCTAAATTTACACCACCATCCTGGATTGGGCATTTGTCTTTTGGAAGCCTTACAGAACCCACTGCTGAGTGGCTAACTAAAGCGTTAGAACTGGAAAAAGAGTTTGTAAAACATGATGGTGAGGAAATTATTAAGGGACCATTAGTAGTAAGTAGCTTGGTGAAAAAGGCCTCCAAAATTTTTCCAGATGTACTAAATGTTGTTTTAAAAACATTTTTCAAACAAAGAACATTCATAAGAATGAAATTTCTTAGTGCCAATTCCCATGCATCCAAGAATTGTAATCTAAGTGAAACATCCAGAAAAAAAAAACCCATTAAAAGTTACAAAAATATTTTATGTTAAGAACTCTGATTCTGATAAAAGTTTACCTACTGTTGGTAATGCTCTTAAAATGACTGAAATTACTTTATCAAAAATAAATATGGGTAAAATACAAGTAGGTCTTCCAGAACCAGAAAATTATTTTTTGTTTACTTTGTGAATAAAGACATGCCCATTGAATCAATATTTTAATAAAACGTTTATATCAGATTTAAAAACAATAATACCGTTAGCTAGTAGGCTTTCTCCTACAAGTGTTATTTTGCTTTTCTTTTAATTGCGTAAGCTATTCCTTAAAATAAGTAAAAATATATATATTCCCAATAATATGTAAGTATAGGCCTAAATGCAAATCCAATAATAATTATATAAATATATAATATAATGTAAATATTATATTCCTGATATTGGTAGGACTAATATGTGAAAATATATATGTTCATAATTATACACGAAAACTAAAATTAATATGTTTGTTTCTAATAATATGTAATATATATATATATATATATTCCTAATAATATGTCACTATTATGCCCAATGATGTGTAAAAATGTATATGCTCCTAGTAATATAATTATGAATAATGTACTTATGTATATAATAATATAATGTGTAAATATATAATCACTCTTAAGCTACAAAAATTGAATTAATATTACATATTTAAATAAAGAAAATTATCTCAACAATAGTTTTTTTTATTTAAAATGATAACACTCTTTAACTGATAATTAAATATTACATCTAAACTTTGTAAATGTTTTTATTTTAAATTTTATGATTTCATCATCATTGCCTTATTATAAGCCCTAAGCTAAAATAAAATAAAATAAAATAAAATAGTATTTAATGTGTTTGCAAACTAGAAGAGCATAGAAATTACCAAGGTTTTCCCTAGTGTCTCATGAGAGGATAAGCTGGCAAGGAGCTACCAGTGACGTCACACCTCCATTCCTAGCTGTCTACACAGGCCTTATGTGAATGAGACAACCTCCTTTCTAGGAACATGTGAAAGGGCTCTAAGATAGTGTTCATCAACAAATTCAACAAAAGTAAGTAGAAATTAAACTAAATCAAAGTAGTTGTACCTGTAAGCACAACGGCTTGAAACTGCTGTACGGCCCTTGTAGAGTGCAACACCTTGAGCCACGCCACATGGTTGTCGTAGCTCTTGCGCAGGTCAGGGACCACTGCCGTCTCTCCATAGGCCCCTTTAAATGCACCAGCAACCCAGACTCGAGGGAACACCTTACCGTACATAAACCACACGTAATGTGGTATCAGGCGGGATATGTCGTCTGCATACACCCACACCTAGGAGGTCGAAACAGCTGAGCATGTGTTGAATACGAAGGTCATCTTAATATCACGATAAATGTGGTAAAAATAACACCTGAACATGGAACATTAACCCAGGACCTTTGACTCGAGGTTAGTTCTGTGCTCAGGATCATGTACGAATCCACTCATTGCTATCAGATGTGATAAGTAGAGGTATGTCGCAGAGAGTTGTCATCTGTCGAGGTAAGGAGTGTTAAAACTGTAAGTTATCTGTGATATGTTCCCTCCCAGTCTGTGCCCATTTGACTAATCCTACACGTACTAATCTACATATTTCACATGAAAATGTATTTCCATTTATATCCGCTAATGACTGTCCAACTAGTGATTCATTAGAACATTTCACAAGTATAATATATTCGTGAGGAGTAGTTAGATGAGCGAAATAAATTAATATAAAATTATTTATGAGAAAACATTTAATTGCTTAAAAAATTGTTAGGTACCTAAAAATACGTAGGTCATGACATGATAGCTAAAAGTGGTGGGGGAAACGCGATGTGATGGACCTGCAATATAATTGTATGGACCCTCTTTTAAAAGCTATTTATAGTAGTCCTCCTAAATTTTTTGTAATTTCAATGCTCCTAGAAGTTATTTGGAGTCGTTCTTAGGACATTTTTAAAATTTGGATTCATCTATAAGCTATCTAGCTTGATACTCGTCTGAGTTTTTCTCGAAAATTAGATACCTCTAGAACAGTGGTTCTCAAACTGTGGTACGCAGAGCTTCTCAAGGTGGTACGCAAACAGACAGACACGACAATACTAACATTTCCCCCTCAATCTGAGGAACTTATTTGTGACTATTTGAAGACTTTTCTGATTTCCTTTGGATAAGAAACCCATTCATTTTGGATAAAATTCCTGGAACCCTAACTAACAACTAAAAAAAGTTTGATAGAACAATCTTTCGATAGAGGTTTGAAAATTTAATTTACTAAATTAGAGCTAGGTGAATTATGGCTAAAGGCTAAAAATGAATATCCATCGCTGTCCAGAACAGCATTGTTTCTAATTCCATTTGCAACCATCTATCTTTGCGAAATTGGACTCTCTGCTTTGGTGAGAGTAAAAAATAAATTTCGTAAAAACTGAATCTTGACCCAAAGCTGCGCTTAAAATTAAGTACAACTGAACCCGACATCTCTTCTCTTGTTTAAAGCATGCAGCACCATCCTTCTCACTGAATTCTTAGACTTTAGGGATATTGTAACTTTTTAATAAATAAATAGCATATACTTTCAGAAACAGTAGACATTTTGTACTGCTTCATCATTCCAAGACATAGCTCTATCCTGATGAATTGTTTAGTAGTTCAGTGGTACGCGAAAAAAAAAGTTTGTTAACCACTGCTCTAGGAGATATTTGAAGTGGTTTTTGCCCGGCAATATTTTAAAAATGGGCTCTTCTTAGAATCTATTTTGAATGATTCTATTCTGGAAATTGTTTGTAAATTAGATGCTTCATTAAGATAATTGAAGTGTTCTTTCACTGGCGAATATTTGAAAAGTGAATGCTTTCAAAAACCATTTCACGTGAAAATACTTAAAAGTGACATGAATGCTCCTCGCCTGATTTTTTTCTGACAGATGACTCTAGAAGCTATTTAAATTGGTCTTCTCAGCCATTGAAAATTGAATGCATCTAGAAGTCATTTGGAGTTTGAGATAAGGGCAGATTTCACCTTCATATTCATTAATATTATATGATTTAAAATGTATCCATGAGGAAGCAAAGGTCATTTTCAAAAATGAAGTTAAAAAATCTGGCTCCATACAATCATGTACATACCAAGATCGTCTATCATACCTTTCCTTACTTAGCATGAAATGGAATTTAAAGACATTATTGACATGTTTGTTGCAAAGAAAGAAAGGACAATTTGTATTACAATGAGCGTTTTCATGAAGTCTTTATGAAGCCTATTTCCTTATAACTTTTTATTATTACATTTGTGAAATATTAAACATTTAGTTAATTTCAACTTTCCTCAGACATGCTATGATGTAATTGCTTTAGTGGCCGCATGATACAAGGCGTCACTCTTGGAATAGAATATACTGCTGATGACGGGAAGATCGGGGGGTTCGAATCTTGTTCGGGTGTACTGAGGGTGTTTATTCCTAAATTGTTTTCCCCTACATGCGTGTAATTTCAGCCGGTAGTAAGACACAGTTCTAAAACAAAATACATGGTTTTATAGGGGCCCCACACTGTAATGTGCTTCATACCACAGGTTCCACCAGATCTCCCAGTCCTGAGTCTCTTAATGTGTCCTGTGTCCACCGCCGCATCATGTCATCCCATATTAGAGGAGTGACGCCGTAGTACTCCGCCCTTATGTGTCCAGCAACCAGGGACACATGCTCCGTAAACAACACTCTGAAACAATTACAACATGCTTTACCAACTCTCACAGGATGTTTCTGTCAGACACAATATCATGAAGTCTCAAACACCCTGAAAGAACATTACAACATGCTTTACAAACGTCCCTCAGACTCTCACTTTGAAGGCGGGGCTGTTTGAAAGGATAGTGTTCCTGAATCAGAGGCCGTAGCCGGGGGAGGGGGGTATATATGGCTTTATTTATGGTTCAAAAAATATCAAAATTAAGATACAAGTACAAATTAGGGGGCTGTGTAGCCATAAAAATCATTTCAGAGTGCTTCTAGAGGTGTTTAATATTTAGAATTTCTCCTGGCCTACGGCAGTTATGGTGTTTTGTTGCCAAAAAAACCTTCAGATAGCTTCTAGAGATGTTTAATATTTAAAATCTGTCCTAGCCTCTGGCATTTAGGGGGTTATGTTGCCATAAAAAACACTTCAGATAGCTTCTAGAACTATTTGTGGTTTAAATTTTTTTTTCTAGCTTCCGGAAATTGGGGAATGCACCCACCAACCAACCAACCAACCAACTTGGATCACCTGGGTCTACGATCCGAGTATTGTGCAGGCTGTCCCCAAAAACCGCATGGCCGTATCTTTTGTCGCAGCTGACACCTTACTGTCCACTGGCACCGTACTGCCAAACCTCGCTGGCAACTCACTGCCCGGCCCCTCTCAGGGCCGTAATAATGAAAAGAGGCGGAAACGGGAAAGGCTGTCTAACCCAATATCTAATAATCAGGAAGTGGTGAGGCCTCAGCTTCGTTTCCTGATTATGTCTCGAGTAGAGGAAGAAGAAAACTTAAAGCGTGTCAGCCCGTTCATCCTCGAAAGAGTGATAAATGGTGGAGCAAAGTCAAATGTTTCAATAAGAAAACTGCTCGATGGAACTATACTAATTCAGAGAATTATTGACATTCAGTCTTTAAATATAATGGGTTTAACTGAAATACCGTTGAGCAACTCAGCACATTTACAGGTGAAGGTGCAGCCACACAGGTTCCTCAATGTTTGCAAGGGAGTGGTCACTTGCTATCACCTCGACTGCGTAAACATTGAGGAGATGTATGATGAGCTTGCACCTCAACATGTCACCGAAGTTTATAGATTAGTTACGAAAAAGAATAGTCAAGAGAAAAATACGGACACATATATTCTCACTTTTGCGACTTCCACCCTTCCAAAGGAGGTTTGAGCAAGCTTCCGTGTGCTCAGAGTTCGGCCGTATGGAGGTGACAGTAAGCTGCATTTATCTACCACCAGGTGAAAGTGTTTCCAAGAGGAGTCTATAGGTCCTCTTTATACAACTATATCATCTTGGGAGAGTTAAACACACATAACCTGGTGTGGGGGTCTAATTTTACAAACTCCCGTGGGAGGATGGTAGATGATATTCTTGTCTCGGGCAACCTGGTGTTAATGAACACCGGGACCCAGACACACTTCTCCACCTTTAATGGTGTATCCTCTGCTATCGACCTAACTTTATGTAGCCCCGGGATCGCTGCTCACTTCCTTTGGGAGGTTCACTCGGACCTATGTGGCAGCGATCATTTTCCCATTCTTCTTTCACCACTTCAAGATTATCCCAGTACTGCACGGCTACCCCAATGGGAGATTAAACGTGCTGACTGGAATGAATTCAGTGAGCTGCCATATTTAATGAACCCCATTCTCCTGACATCGATGTTAAGGCTGGGTATTTTACTTCGACGGTCATCGCGGTGAGGAGGGCTTCCATCCCTAAGTCCTCACCAAATCCATGCCACCGTCCTGTTCCATTGTGGAACAAAGAGTGTCGGTTAGCTATTTCTGACCGTCGAAAGGCCCTACGTCTCTTTCATCGACGTCCTACTTTGGAGAATCTGGAGTCATTCTGGATTCTACGTGCCCAAGCTCACCGTTTCATTAGAGAAAGCAGAAGATAGTCTCGGAGACAGTTTATTTCTAACTTTACGATTTCCACTCCCACAACTAAGGCTTGGGACAATATTTGTAAATTACGTAGTAGCAAAAATTCCATTAATAATATACCTCCTCATGTATAACGGTTCGCTTGTCTCCTCCCCTGTGGAGGTCGTCAATGTATTGGGCTCGAAGTTTGCTGCTATTTCTAGCACTACGAGCTACATTAATGAGTTCGCAGTGCATAAGCCGAGCATCGAGCTCCATACTATTGATTTTGGTCAAAGCTGGCGGGAGGATTATAATTCCCCCTTTACTCTAGATGAACTGACCCACGCCTGACCCTGTCCCAGGCGGGCTGCACAGCTTCCAGCCCTGATGATATTCATTATAAAATGTTGCGTCAACTGCCCCCTGTCAGACGGGCGTTCCTCTTAGACCTCTACAATAGTGTTTGGGAACCTCGTCAGTTCCCAAAACTGTGGAGGCAAGCAACCGTTACACCTATGTATAAAAGTGGCAAGGATAAATTAGAGCCAACTAGTTATAGACCTATAGCCTTAACTAGTTGTGTATGCAAAATATTAGAGAAAATGATTAATAAAAGATTTATATGGTATTTAGAATCCCGCAATCTACTATCTGATATGCGATGTGGTTTCCGCCGTAACCGATTCATGGTTCACCTTGAGACAACAGTTCGTAACGCCCTCCTCCACAAGAAGCACTTCTTGGCTGTCTTCTTTTATTTGGAGAAGGCGTACGACACCACCTAGCGTTACGGCATTTTAAAGAACTTTTTAATTGAGGGCTACGGGGGAACCTCCCGGTTTTTATTGATAATTTTATGTCTGATAGACACTTACAAGTAAATTTAAATAACACCTTATCAGATGATTTTATTCAAGAAAATGTGGTGCCTCAGGGCAGTACTCTGAGCTGTGCGTTGTTCGCCATCACAATAAATGGCATTATGGAAAACGTGTGCCTACCTGTCCGTTCATGCCTTTTCTTGGATGACTACTCAATTTATTGCAGCTCATCGAGTCGCTGAACAGCATATACAACTAGCTGTCAATAATCTTTGGACGTGGGCATCGCGTAGCGGCTTTCACTTCTCTGAAGCCAAGACGATGATTGTACACTTTCATAGATTACGAGGAATAAAGCCAGCCCCCAATATTTTAATGAACCACGTTATTTTACCAGTCTCAGAAACAGTAAGTTTCCTGTGACTTTTATTTGATTTTAAATTAACTTGGGTCGCCCACATCAAATACCTGAAAGCTAGATGTGTAAAAGCACAAAATTTGCTTAAAGTGGTTAGCGGTTGTTTTTGAATTGCTGATAGGGAAACCTTGATGTGCCTCTATAGGACCTTGGTAAGATCGAATCCTAGTTACGGCAGCTATGTTTATGGTTCAGCCAGAACTTCGGCGTAAATATGCTAACTAGAGTCCACCATGCTGGCATATAATTGGCTACTGGTGCTTTTCATACCAGTCCAGTCGTCAGCATATGTGCCGACGCGGATTAGACCCCTCTTTCTTTTCGGCGGTCCTATCTTCTGGCATCCTACGTGTCGAAACTCCATTGCACGCCAAAGCATGTTGCCTACCATCCTGTGTTCCATCCACCCAACCGAGTCTTGTATGAAACCAAATGGCGTAGTGCAAGGCTGGTGGGAATCTGGAGGCTATCGGTTTTCGACACGTGTGGGATATTCCTGCCAAAGGCTATCCTCTCAACTTCAGGTCGAGTTTCTTCCTGGAAGATACGCCTGCCTCAAAGCCATTTTCATCTTGCCAAGTTCCCTAAAGCGACCACTCCACCTATTATATATGAGAGGACCTTTAACTAGCTCCTCTCCACTCGCTTTCAGGGATTTAACCGCATCCACACTGATGGCTCTAAATCTGGAGCTTCCGTGGGATGTGCTTTTATTGTGGAAGGATCCAATTTTTAATTAGGTTTACCTGAAGAAACCAGTATTTTTACGGCTGAATTGTATGCCATTTTAAAATCTTTGTGTTTTTTATATCGTAACTGTCACCGTTCTGTTCTCATATGCACGGATTCCATGAGTGCTCTGTTGGTATTGTCCACTCTATACTCCTGGAATCCCCTCGTGCTGATGATACACGAGCAAATTTTAAAAATTGATTTACCAAACACCTGGCTCGCCTCCTGCTGGATTCCTGGTCACGCTGGTCTTTTTGGAAATGAACTGGAGGATCAAGCAGCAAAGGAGGCAGTCCTTCTTCCTCCTGAGGCGAGTTTGGGTGTCATGTTTTTTAGATCTAAAGGGTTATGTTCGGCGTGGGGTCTTAGGCACTTGGCATGAGCAGTGGGTCTTTAGTGTGTACCACATCTTGGTGAGTGTCGCAAGTATGCACATATTCGCCTGACTCTTGATTTTAATGGAGACCTTCGATTTTTATTACATGACAGCGCTGATGGAGTTATATGTTTACTCCGTTTTATACGCCAGGCGAATCTTTTAAACGCCATTTGAGCCACTTTTATAAAGTGGCTCATTTGGATTCTATCTCATATTGAGAATATTTTTAACATTTTTAGTGTACTTTAATATGTTATTTTGTCTTTTTAACATTTTTAGTATGCTTTAAAATGTCTGTTTTGTCATGTTAACATTTTTTATTTAATATGTTTGTTTTGTCTTTTTAACTTACATATTATTTTTTTAAATGTTTGTTTTGTATTTTTATGCCGGGATCACGATCAACTTAACGTTAACTTAACGTAATGTTCACTTAAAGTTAGCTTAACGTATGGGTGATCACGATTCACATAACTTAACGTAATAACTCGAGACAAACATCTTCATTCTCGATTATGATCTGTGATTTGTAATAGTTTTACAGTGATGATCTGTGAATGTTTACAATTTTCAATCGATATAATAAATATTTATTACAAAACTTTTTGATAAATTTAGCTTTCCTATTTTAGTTTAATTATTTTGTTTCAATGTCTGATCACTAGAACTTACACTAAAGAGTAAACATTGATCATAATACCAACAAATGAATTACTAAATAGCCCTGTTGACGTCACTCGCATAATAATTGGCTGACTAGAACACGTGATACCCTTCAAGTAACGTTCACTTAAAGTAAAAGACCTTCCAGGACATCTCTTATGTTAAGTTAACTGCAAGTCAACGTTAAGTTAACTGCATCGTGATCGCTTCCATTTAAACACACGAGGATATACTTTACGTTAAGTTACGTTAAGTTAACTTTAAGTTAACGTTAAGTTGATCGTGATCCCGGCATTAATGAATTATTTTTTTTTAGCAGGTGTATCATTCAATTTGTACTCATAGTGTATTTGCGCACTCCCACGAAATGTTCAAACGCTATCTCATATTGAGATATAATTTACAATTGTATGTAAACTTTATTATTACGTTTATGGTCTTTTTTATAATGTTCTTTCACCTGCCCATTCAGACAAGTGAATTGTTTAATTTGATTTTCTCCTATGGGGATTTTACTATGTTTTCATATTGTTAAAGACCCTAATGACCTAATAGTGTCGACGGGCCTTTAAACCATAATAATAATAATAATAATAATAATAATAATAATAATAATAAAGGTGGGACTGGTTGAAAGAATAGTGCAATTTATACCAAACTTAAATAAACTTCACCATAACCGAGATGCCTAGACAACTGGATCTACAACACTCCTAAAATAAATACACCATAATTTAGTTTTTTACTTCTATGAAAAAAAATGTCTAAATAAAAAGGTATATTTTTAATTTTTAAATTATATTCTTATTTTATTATTTCATATTTGCTTTTCGTTGCACCACAGCAATTTGAATTTAAAAATTCAAGTCTCCAAGTTTTTTTAAGGACATTAGATTTCTGGCAAGCTAGACACTCTCCCCCTCCCAAGGAGTCAGTTGACCCTTCATTCCTATTGGTTGTACGTCAGAGTAGGGTTAGCTGTGTGTAGAGAAGTGGGGGAAACGCGACGTGATGTACCTGCAATGTATTTGTACCAAAAACGCGATGTAATGTACACGCGATGTAATTGTATACACCCATCCACAGGAGGTATTCTTTGGTCATCGTAAGCAAAGGTCGGAATTCGATTCCTGATCGGGTGCATTGAGGTGTAATTCCCAATTGGAATTGTCAATTGTTTTATCATCCTATCTCCACAATAATCTGGCTGTATTTTCTCAAAGTTAACCTCCTCAACTCTACGCTTTAAAATAAACATTGAGATGAGATGGAAAAAAAAACGATAATTATGTTCATATTTTAGCATTTTTTATATCAAAAAATACTTTCAGACCAAAATTAATCAAATGTTTGCTTCAATAGATACTTTTAGCTCTTCATTATTACTGTCCAACACCTTAAGTCACTCGATAGCGTGTCTGTCTATTGAGCTAGGGGCAAGGGCGTAAAAATCGCACTTTTCTAGGGGGGGAGAGTCCGCTAGCAAATTCTAGGGGATCCGGACCCCCCAGACCTTAAACTTTCTTTCAAACTTCTCATAGTTATCTAATAATGTTTAGAGTAAGTAGGTATGTTTGGGTGGGGGAAGGTTGTAAACCTACCTACATAAGCTACAAACTCCACTTCTGACAGTTGTTCTGCTCTTTCATATTGTTAATTCCTCGAGTAGACTCTCACAGGTGATAGTCCACCTACTCGGATCATTCCAAGAAACCTCCTTTGTTTTTTAATACCATATCAATGTATTAGAAAAGAAGTACAGTATTTGTTACAAGGTGTATCTTGAAGGTGAATATTAAAATATTCATTAACTAATATTTGGTTGACGACATATACAATTAAAATTGTAGTAAGAGTGAAAAATTTAAACAGTTAATTCCGGGACCCCTTGGACCCCCACCTTTCTACGCCCTTGGCTAGGGGTCACGGGTTCGATTCTTGGCATGGCCGAAAATTGTATAATTGGTGAAATGTGGGTTTCCCCTTTCACAGTGATAAGTTAACGGCTGGGGTCTGGATGTTGTGTATTTTCTAGATTTAAGTTGGATTATATGTCGTGTGCTGATATAATCAGTTGGTTCATAAAGTGCACGTTAAATACTTCAAATAAATTAAAAATATATTTTAAAAAATATATAAAATGTGTGGAATGCAAGGCCTCCACCGTGGTTCGGATTACACGTTAAACTGTAGGTCCTCCATTTCATCTCACAACCATCCTACCATTACACATTAGTCGTAAGTGCGTATAACCTGAACAGGTAGTAAGACGCGGTGCTAATAATAATATAAAAACGTTATTTTCCCCTACCTGGGCTCCTTGCGCCTCTTGGAACACGCGCTGCATGCTCCCAGATGGAACACCTCGTCACACCCGATGTGCAGGTACCGGATGTCCGGGTGTGCCACCATCACCTGGCGCACCATCTCACGCACCAGGTCCTGGAAGGTGTGGGGGTTGGACGGACACACCTCCTGAGGGAAAGCGTCCAACTCTCGTAGGTGCCGAAACTCGGCCAACTTGAGGGCAAACTCCAGGTGGCCGAATGTCTGCACCAGCGGTATCACCTCCAGGTGCAGGCGGGCCGCTGTCTTTAATAGTGCACGCACCTGAATGACACACAACTCATCTGAGAAATTACTATAGCCAGAGTTTATTACGAATAACCATCTGCAAGGCACGTTTTCCTACCAGAACACTACTATATAGTACAGTTCTGGTAGGAAAAAAGGCCTTTCAGAAAGATTGTAAGAAAATCGAACTATAAATCACACGAGAAAGTCCTGATCTTTAGGGATTTTATCATTTGTTGCTAACTTTCACTGTATTTTACTTGGGTGACTTATCGTGCACTTTTTAGACACACATACAGTAAAATTTTAATGGAAAGAGCCTTATATGACAGCTAGAATATGTTACTAGTTCTACTTTCACGTGTTAATACATCAAATCATGTGATGTGCAAATACCACTTTTGATAGATTATCAATACTCTTAACCCACAGAATAACACCAATAAAATATTAACATTTAACTGACCATCATTATGTAACCTCCTCCACTCCTAATCTAATATCGTTATTGCTAGTTAAAATTGTTCCTAAATATTTAAACTCATTAACCATGTCAAATGATTAGATCGTAAAGCATGGGTATTATTTAAACAAATCAAATTAATGCAAAGTAAAATATGATTTGTCAGCAATAAAGATATAAGTTACGATTTAAGTATTATGAGGTGACAGGTTGCGTAAATAAACATGCCGTACAGCCCACCTGATCCAATGTGTAAGCATTGTGAGCTGACAGGTTCCTGAAAGTGTCGGTGTAAGGAAACATACTCTACAGCTCACCTGATTCATTGTGTAAGCATTGTCAGCTGACAGGTTCCTGAAAGTGTCAGTGTAAGGAAACATACTCTACATCTCACCTGATCCATTGTGTAAGCATTGTCAGCTGNACAAGTTCCTGAAAGTGTTGGTGTAAGGAAACATACTCTACAGCTCACCTGATTCATTGTGTAAGCATTGTCAGCTGACAGGTTCCTGAAAGTATCAGTGTAAGGAAACATACTCTACATCTCACCTGATCCATTGTGTAAGCATTGTCAGCTGTCAGGTTCCTGAAAGTGTCGGTGTAAGAAAACATACTCTACATCTCACCTGATCCATTGTGTAAGCATTGTGAGCTGACAGGTTCCTGAAAGTGTCGGTGTAAGAAAACATACTCTACATCTCACCTGATCCATTGTGTAAGCATTGTCAGCTGACAGGTTCCTGAGAGTGTCGGTGTAAGGAAACATGCCGTACAACTCACATGATCCATTGTGTAATCATTGTGAGCTGGCAAGTTCATAAGAGTGTCAGTGTAAGGAAATACTCTACAACTCACCTGATCCATTGTGTAAGCATTGTGAGCTGACAAGTTCATGAGAGTGTCAGTGTAAGGAAATACTCTACAACTCACCTGATCCATTGTGTAAGCATTGTGAGCTGACAGGTTCCTGAGAGTGTCGGTGTAAGGAAACATACTCTATAGCTCACCTGATCCATTGTGTAAGCATTGTGAGCTGACAAGTTCATGAGAGTGTCAGTGTAAGGAAGTACTTTACAACTCACCTGATCCATTGTGTAAGCATTGTGAGCTGACAAGTTCATAAGAGTGTCAGTGTGAGGAAGTACTCTACAACTCACCTAATCCATTGTGTAAGCATTGTGAGCTGACAAGTTTATGAGAGTGTCAGTGTATAGGAAGTACTCTACAACTCACCTGATCCATTGTGTAAGCATTGTGAGCTGACAAGTTCATAAAAGTGTCAGTGTAAGGAATTACTCTACAACTCACCTGATCCATTGTGTAAGCATTGTGAGCTGACAGGTTCCTGAGAGTGTCAATGAAAGGAAATACTCTACAACTCACCTGATCCATTGTGTAATCATTGTGAGCTGACAAATTTATGAGAGTGTCAGTGTAAGGAAATACTCTACAACTCACCTGATCCATTGTGTAAGCATTGTGAGCTGACAGGTTCCTGAGAGTGTCAGTGTGAGGAAATACTCTACAACTCACCTGATCCATTGTGTAAGCATTCTGAGCTGACAAGTTCCTGAGAGTGTCATTGTAAGGAAATACTCTACAACTCACCTGATCCATTGTGTAAGCATTGTGAGCTGACAAGTTCATGAGAGTGTCAGTGTAAGGAAACATACTCTATACAACTCACCTGATCTATTGTGTAAGCATTGTGAGCTGACAAGTTCATGAGAGTGTCAGTGTAAGGAAACATACTCTACAACTCACCTGATCCATTTTGTAAGCGTTGTGAGCTTACAGGTTCCTGAAAGTGTCAGTGTAAGGAAACATACTCTACATCTCACCTGATCCATTGTGTAAGCATTGACAGCTGTCAGGTTCCTGAGCGTGTCAGTGTAAGGAAACATACTCTACAACTCACCTGATCCATTGTGTAAGCATTGTGAGCTGACAGGTTCCTGAGAGTGTCAGTGTAAGGAAACATACTCTATACAACTCACCTGATCCATTGTGTAAGCATTGTGAGCTGACAGGTTCCTGAGAGTGTCGGTGTAAGGAAACATACTCTATAGCTCACCTGATCCATTGTGTAAGCATTGTGAGCTGACAGGTTCCTGAGAGTGTCCGTGTATGGAAACATGTCTTCATACTCAATGAGAATAGCATTAGCCCCAGACAACGCCAGAAGAGGCAAAACAGACTGCAAGTATTTCATTTTTGGGGGCGCCCCTTTTAGATCTAGGTGCACTACTCTTAAAGGTACTTCCCAGCTACCCTTTGGTCGACGTAAAGATGCACCTCGTCCTCGGGAATTGGGAAAGTTTCTACTTGCATCATCGAACATGTCCATTTCTTCCTCGTACAATTCTGGATCTCTTTGTTTCTTAATTAATCTTTCCACTGTAGCTTTTTTCTGTTTAACTTCTTTTCTTTCAAAATATTTATCGTCTGTTTCAAACGCTTCGTGTTTAGTATCGACTGATTTTAAACTCCGTTTACCATTTTCTACATTGTATGACATTAATTGAACAATTAAAAACGTACAAATAAATGTTAAGACGATGAAGCCGATTATATAATGTTTATGACGAATTTTTTGAATTAAATTTATAGGATAGACCATTTTTATTTTTATTTATTTTTTAAGTTAACTGTCAAGAAAAAAGAACAATTATATCAATTGTTGTATAATGCCTCCGTTTAAACAACATTCGAAAATGTCGTCTGTTGAATAGATCCATAGAAAACGGGTGGAAAATCTGAAAACAAAATAAAAACAAGTATTCATTAAAAATGACTTAAATAAATTTTAGTAAATTATTTATTAGAGCTTATATCAGTTTAGTGAGGCTACACTTGCAGGTTGTGAGAAACTCGTGTAAAAGCTATTATAGTAGTGACATTTTTAGGCCTTAGGTTTACAATCTTGGTACTATTTGTAATATTTATACCCATTAGAACGGCTTGGATTACCTCACCAAAACTGCAATCTTCCTAGGCAAGAATATATTCAAATAATTTTATGACTAGACAATCATAAATATTTGTTATGTATTCAACAAAAGCAAGTAAGAGAATGTATAAATGACGATATAGGCCCCAAGAAATGTAATCTTCTTGGAAACTAGTTTTTACTAACAAAGAGAAAATAGCTTATTTATTAATCAATATGGTAAATATAGGTTGTTTCTTTGTAACCTCTCCTGGTTCTGGATTTACCTTTGGAGATTGATATTTTATTTTATTTTAAGAATACCTCTAAAACAAAGCGTTTCGCAGCTCACAGACGTGTGCAATAATTATTAAACTAAAGGATGAAAAAGTAAAAAAGATGTACATAATTAATAAAATATCTTTTATTATGCGTTTTTTTCTACATATCAATATTTAATACGCATTTCTTTACTTTTTATGACCATTTCTAACCACTTTGGCATATTTTTTATTAACTCTCTACAATTATTTTTCACTTCTTCGCTATGGGGACGTATTCGCATGAGTGAAGCGATTAGGTCACTCTTTGTACTCATTCTCATTATTTTTCTCTTCATTTTCTTCTTAGTTGTTGTCCACAACTTTTCATTAGGGTTCAATGGGCTAATTCCAGGCCATGGCAGTACAAGAACACTATCAACAATATAAATTCCACGGAGCCCATGCACAGACCTGAAGCCCCAGGCCACGACTGACATTAGTTGTTTTACAGTTTGGGAAACACAGTTTGAAGAGAATGCTTCATCCGAAGTCCTGCCTACATATTTGCTAGTTTTCTCACTTATAGATGAATCTGACAAACAAACCTGAAAATAAAATGATGCGATTTAACGTCCAAATGTTTACAAACTCGAAGATAGCAAACATTATACGCAAAATAATTGTTTAGATTTTTTCCATATCAATAATTACTGTACAGAGCTGTACGGCTACCCATATTGTATTGTCAGCATTTATGAATAATATGTGAAATATTCTGTATGCCCATTCTAACCTCTTCTTGGCCATTGCTCAGGTTTTTTTTTACGAGGTTTCCTTACTGGTTTTGTTTGTAAGCGTTTTATTTTTTAACATCTATAATTAATTACATGTAATAAACAGGAAACATATTGGACAATAAACAGTTAACACCAGGATGCGGAAAAAGTATCGATATTTTACTAATACTAATATCGATATTTTACTTTCGATACAAGTAGTTTTTTTCTCAATACTTTTTTTCCGATACTTTTACTGATATTAGTACTCAGGAATCGAATCGGTATCGAAAGAAACAAGTTTTTTGTTATCTCCACTCATGCTGAGGTTAAATGTTTACTAGAGTGGACTGTGGAGGAAGAACAAATAACACTATTTCTCAATTCTCACTCATTTTCTGCAGGACAAGCAAGAAGAAACTCTAGCATTCAATCTCTTTTAGCTCTTAATAATTAATAAATGTTCTTTCATCTTTATTTATCAATACAGCCTGATGCCTGACCAGGCGAGGGGCGACCAGTCTTACTACTTCTTCCTTTATCAATGAGCACGATCATCACAAATTAAACATTATTATTATTAGCACCGCGTCTTACTACCCGTTCGGGTTATACGCACTTACGCTAATGTGTAATGGTAGGGTGATTGTGAGTATTGTGAGATGAAATGGAGGACCTACAGTTTAACGTGGAATCCGAACCACGGTGGAGGCCTGGCATTCCTCACATTCATAAGTTGTAATTAATACACATCTTGTCAGAAGTGAAGGAAGGGTTTGGCAATCAGATAAATCTGTGCCAGGATCAAGGATTGAACCCCGGACCCCCAGCACAGAAGTCTGACACCTTACCCCTAGACCACCAGGTCACCACACACACAAACTAAACAAAAGAAGGTATTGTTGAGCTCAATGAACTCGCTCAACTTAAAGGTGCTCCAAGCAGACGAAGCAGAAAAGTTTATGTGTGTAGTTAAAGTAGATAAAGCAGGCAGGACACGGCATCCTTTCTTGTAGTGTTTGGCAATAGTTAATAATCTATCTAGGTAGAATATATAAACGACGATTGAAGTTAAAAGGACATTTCCCAGAAGGGAATTATGGAAGTTTTTTTAAGAATTCGGATAGGTAAAATACATTTTTTAAATTAGTTAGAAATATTAAAAACCTATGTAGCTTTCAGTGTTTAAATAAATATGAAAATCCAATTATGATGATAAAGTTGAAATTATTATTACTAAAAAAAAATAATCTATATTAAAATTTCGATACCGATACTTACTGTTTTCGATACTTTTTTTTAGATACTTGTATGGTATCGATATTTTTCTTCCGATACTTTTAATGAGTACATTATCGATACTTTTCTTTCGATACCACATCCCTAATCGTTTTCTAGCAAAAGACGAGGATATGTCAGCCCAATGGAGAGAGCCTTGCTAGTAGATCTCCTGTTAGCTTTAGCCATCTGGACCAGTTTTCTACGAACACACAGGTTCATTTTTGATTTATAGCCACATTTACCCTTGCGCTGGGGCTCGCATGGCTCACCGAATGTCAATGCCCGACTAATTAAACTCACTGATTTTTGGGAAATAGAGATTTCTTAGTTATTTCTTGTTGTGTGTAGTGTTTTGATTTTAAAAGATATTTAGTCAAAGCATTTTTACGAGGTGACATGTCACATTATTTGCCCATAACCTCCCTTTCACAGTAAACAAGAATAAATATTTAAAAAAAAATCTTTATCACGTTTATAAGTACTACAAAACTACAAAAGTCAATAAAAGTCTACAGAAAACACAAATAAAAATGTTATTTGCAGTGAAAAACAAAATAATTGTCACTAAAAGAAACCGTATGACACAGTATTAAGACATCCATTAAACATGTGCCTCATTGTCTAAAAGTGCTATCGCATTCACACTGGTCTACTATAATAGACATGGATATTGCAATAGCCATTTAGGTTTCGAGGAAAGCTTTTGTTCTATTTGAATGAAGTTTTTTTTTAATATTATGAACTGAAATCAAAATAAATAATTAATTTGTGAATTTAAGCTTTGAAAAACATGAAACTTTCCTTTGAAACATAGTTTTTGGATGGAAAAAAATCTTTATTTTAAAAGATACTTTTATTCAAACTCAAACAAAAGACAATACATTAGTACAATCATATCATATTATGATCACTACAGAAATAAAAATACATAGCAGTAGTTTTTTTTAAGTTAGGAAAAACTCTTCACTTAAAAAAATTATTCCTCTGGCCTGGGCCCCTCCAGAGCCTGTGCCACCTAGGCCCCGGCCTAGCGGGCCTAATGGGTAATCCGCCACTTCTTCCATTCTTGTTGCAATACATCATGTTTCCATGTGGAACATAGAATTTATGAATTTCTATTATTAAAATTTCACCCCTTCCATTTATTAACTCTGATGGTATTGAGTCTATACCTGGAGTTTTATATTTCTTTAACTTCTTAATAGCTTCTTTGACTTCACTAATACTTGGATCTGGGACCAATGGCTCAGCAATATGGATTTCGTATACTTACCTAAATCGGATCCATTGTGAACATTCAAAATTTGACTGAAGAAGTCGTTCCATCTACTCAAAACATCGCACGTATCTGCCATCAGGTTGCCTTTCTCATCTTAACTAAATTGACTCTATCCTGAAAACTTTTCCTATATCCGTTAATACCGAAATAAAGTTCCCTGATATTTATGTTCGCTATTTTTTTTTTTCTATTTCGCTAACTTTACCTTTAAATACTCTCTCTTTTTGTTTCTAAACGTGGCACTGGCCTTCCATTTTACATTTGCCATTGCCTAGCAAATGAAAACTTATTGGAGTCTTTTCGGAGCTCCATACATGACATTAGTTTGTGATCGTGAGATAGAAAGTGATTCAAATACAAGATGTGCTGCTGTGGTTTTGGGTATTTTTGCCGAGCCATCACAAGCCTAGGCGCGCGTTGCTGTGGAACGTTTCGCAGGATCCAACCGCGTCTGCTTCGCCGAAATTCACGTCCTTGTCTCATTACAGTCAAGAGGTTATTAATATTTTCTAAGTCAAGTTGTTGTTACACAGGTCAATATTATCTGTTCTTATAGTAGCATCACGTTGACAGAGACAATATTATCTGTTCTTATAGTAGCATCACGTTGACACAGACAATATTATCTGTTCTTATAGTAGCATCACGTTGACACAGACAATATTATCTGTTCTTATAGTAGCATCACGTTGACACAGACAATATTATCTGTTCTTATAGTAGCATCACGTTGACACAGACAATATTATCTGTACTTATGGAAGTATCAACAATGATTTAGATTTTAGACGGACAATGTTCTTTGTGCGTGGATAAAGTTCTTCTTACAGATACATTGTTAGCTGTTTTTATAAATTAGTTGTAGCTACAAACTTTATTTTATGAACTTATAGAACCACAAGTTGTTGTAACACAGAATAATGCTACTATTTGGTAGGGTTTAATAGTTGATTAATTTATCAAATTATGTTGTTAAATTCAACTATTTCGGTCAGTAAGTTGTTGACATCCCTCCTGCTTTCAAGGGGTGTAAAACTTAGAAAATGCAAACCAATAATTTAACCAATTGTTCTCTACGGGTGTGAAACCTGGTCTCTTACCTTAAATGACGTAAACAAGTTTAGGGTGCTCAAAAACAAGGTGATTAGCAAGATATTTGTCTTCTGGGGAGTGGAGGAGGTTAAATAATGGTGAGTTAAATACCCTGTACTCATCACAAGACATTGTTAGGATAATCAAGTATTATAGATTATGGTGAGGAGGCCATGCAGCGTGAATGGGAGAGTCTAGAACATTGTTCAGGGAAGAGACCATTGGGAAGACCTAGACGCAGAGGGGAGGATACATTAGAATGAATCTGATAGAGATAGGTTGTAGTGAGGTGGACTGGATAGAACTAACTCAAGATAGGGATATGGTGTAGTGAGATGGACTGTATGGATACTAAACAATGAGTGGAATGTTTGACATGATAATTAACACTGTATATTTGTTTTGGGGGTAAAAAATCACTTATTTGTAGTTTACTGATGACTGAATTTTTCAAAAACTGGTAATATTTTTTTTAATGGCCCTAACGTTTTGGTTCCAAATGGGTATCTTGTAGAGGTGGATGGGATCCCGAACCCGGATAATGTCGGGAATTTATCCTATCTATTCCCGTTGGCTGGGCGGGATTGACCCTTTCCCGAAAAGTTAAGGGCGGGAAACAAAACATAATGCTCCAAGAAACAAAACAATAGGCGCGCGCCGCTCATGTTCTAGCAGTTACTGATCACTGATAATACAGTCTTATTCTTTGTTATTTAGCAAACTTGGTGGTTGGGATAAGGAGGGGGTTGTAGAGAGACAAGTTGGGAGGCACGTGACTTATTGTGCTCTGTCTATCATCATGATTTGGTGGGGTCAGCAAGTGAAAGAGCTTCAAAGATTTAGAGCAGGACAAAGATATATTCTACTAACTTTTAGGTTGCGGAAATGAGAAGAAGGGGGGGAAAGGAAGTAGCTTTCCAAGGTTCAGCGTGTCTGTTGATGGCAAGCCAGCCAGGTAGAGAGTATAAGGGGTCTCAAACCTAGAGAGAATATTTAAGAACAGTTACTTTTAAACCTAGATAATATTTTGCAGTTTTATACTTAGATCAAATTGAAGAGGGGCCAAACATTATGCTTTCTAGTATTTTTTCTCCATGCAAATAATTAAATATAAAACACCATTTTCAAAAGAAATTAACTAATAAAAATAATTTCTATCAAAAATGTAATAAAATTAACTATTTTATTAATTGTAATATTTGATGTTAATTCAAAATTTTACTATTTGATTTTATAAAAAAAAATTAGTCGCGCTCACTTTTATTTTATTATGTTATTTTTTAATTGTTTTTATTACCTTTAGCAATTTTTTTATCACCGGGTCTTATTACTCGCTCCGGTTATATGTACTAATTACTCTAGTGTGTTAGGAATGAGTAAGATTGAATTTAAAGGTGTACCTGCATTTGCGTGGATAGAGTGGGAAACCATTTAGGAAAAACCACCCTTAATACACCCTGCCAAATTCAAACTGTCATTGGCAGTCTAGTCTATTGCGAGAGTGATGCCTTAGACCATGCAGCCACCAAAGCAGGTTTTAATAATATTATAACTTTAGCAAGTCTTACCATATTAGCTTATAAATCAATATATTTTAAATCTAAGATTATTCAAAAGCTTAATTTTAAAATTTCCCGTTCCCATCCCAAATCCCGATATTTTGACTAATTTCCCGTCTTGTTCCCGTCCATCCTTAGTATCTTATGAGTGTTTGACACGACAAATAACCCTGTGTACTTTGTTTTGGATGAACATTCGATGAAGGGTATTTTACTTAAGAGTGATTTTTGAAAATTCAAATTATTAAAAAAAAATGGAGCTTGGATAATTAAAAGAAAGAGTTGATGAACCCCAACTCAAAATAGCGCTAACGATAATTTTTAATAATTGACTATCACCGCTCATCAAGAACGTCAAGGGAAAGGAGACATTGGATGGCGGCTTTTCCGAAAGAAAAAGTAAATATTTTCCATTGAAGTACAGTAGCCCCATGGCTTCTTTGGTGCTGACTGACAGCTGACAGCTGACAGCTGACGGCTTTGAAAAGCTACCAGACCAAATTAGCATAATTTTACCACAAGCACATTATGACTACAGTAACCCCATGGCTTCTTTGGTGCTGACTGACAGCGGACAGTCAACATTTAGGTATATACCTAAATTTTGACTGTAAGAAGTGACAGCTGCTAAACACATGTTTTTTTGCAGATCATATGGTTCGGTGTAGGGATACATAATTTAGTCTGGTAGCTTTTCAAAGCCGTTCAGCTGTCAGCTGTGAGCTGTCAGTCAGCACCAAAGAAGCCATGGGGCTACTGTATCAAAGTACAACAGGGATTAGTTAATATAGGTCTAATACTTGTATTAAAATAACATGTGCTTGCCGCACTGGAAGCCTCGTTTTTACCTGTTAAAAAGTAGAAAGAGGGAGCGGGTAGAGGGGATGATAAGAACCATACTTGCATCGGTGGGCTCGCAGACTAAGTGTCAAGCTCATATAATCTGACTTGCCGGTAATAGGGGGGGGTCGTGATTTGAATGGTTTTAGTGCTTTTTCATAAATAGTTTCTCACTCTGCCTCCACGCAAATGTGGGTACATTTTTTCAATATATTATCTCCTCATCCCTGCCCTATTAATATAAAATTACGGATAGCCCGGACGGGTGGCAAAATTCAGTGAACGAAAGAATATACGGACCATAGGTATATCAAAAGTAATATTACGATGCTCCCCCCCGACTACGCCATTGTCTTCAAATAGATTTTGGGGGCACCCAATGTTTAAAAAAAATGTGGTGTGGCTGTGTCATGGACACGGCCGTGTGTTGTACGTGAATACGTTTAAACTTAAACGAACATCGTAGCTTCTCCGAGTCAAAAGTTATACTAATTGCAAATCTCGATACGCAGCAAAATAACCTCAAAATGGCGGCGCTTCCCCCTCCACCACACGCGATGCGTCACTGTTCTCGCTTATTGTAATGAATTCTTTGATCCTTTAGCTATCCAGTGGTATAATTTAATTTTGGATGTAGAGGAAAGATTCGAAACTACAACACCAAACTGTATCCCCCGATTTTGTTATCATTAGGTTTTTTGGATTGCCCCCGTATGGTAGCAAATTTAAAGACGTATTCACGTCAAAATGTCTGGGACAGACAACCTTTACCGCCAACACTAAAAAAAGTTCCTTGTTTTATACTCAGAAAGATGGCAACCCTAACCACAACAGTTTGATATAAAAGAAAAGAGATAATCGACATTTGAGGGGTAGGCGTGGAGGGTAATAATAAGAGGAAGTGTGTCAACACTCGCCTATAGAGAGGATTAAAACCACTCGCAATGCACCCATCTGTGTGAAATGTAACACAGGCCTATATTTATCATGAAATTCTCCAAATTACAAAGATCATGTTCCGCTTGTAAAATAGTTTGGTTTTTGCTTTCAAACCAAGCTGAGGATTTCTCGACAAGGGGGCAATGTTGTTTGTTTAGGATCCCGATATAGAAAAACCCAAGCTTTGTTGAAAGAGCTTGTTTTCAGGGATTCCTCCCCTATTTATATTGTATATTGAACATTGTTTTTAATAAAAGCAGGAGAAAGTTGGCACAGTTTTTTAGATACTTTTTAAGAGAAACTGGCAGTCTACATCAGTTGTACACAACCTCATGTTATGCGGCCCACGAGTGGTCGACATCATTTAAAATTGTGTTCGGGAATCCACCGAGATTATCACATTTTCTGGTTTGCATCAGGTGGAATTAATGTTGCCTTCAATGTAGCTCTGAATTGAACTCAACATTTTCAGAAGTTTATCTAGTGGATTTTTATCAAAATCACTCGCCTAAGGAAATGGAAGCATGCTGTAAAGACGGCAATATTATTCGGAATCACGTACTTATGTGAACAGTAATGTTCTTTGATAATCAAATCAAGTGAAGAGGTCGTTTCCTTTTGACTGATGAATATTTGAAGGGAAACTTGTCAACTGTTGTGTCCAACATTGAATCAAATATTGACACACTAATAAATAATCTCGCACTAGGCCTATTTATAAGTAAACATTAAAGGTGGCCTATTTATAGGTTTTCTCTTATGTAAGCATGCGCGTTCTTTCAAATAAATAATTTTAATGCAATTGTGTTGTTTTTTTAAACTGTGTCTTTACAAATTAATAATAATAATAATAATATTTAGCACCGCGTCTTACTACCCGTTCTGGTTATACGCTTAAGTACTAATTACGCTAATGGATTAGGAATTGGGAAGGTTGAATTTAGAGGAAGTGAACCAGCATATGCGTGGAGGGAGAGTGGAAAACAATTTAGGAAAAAAAACCTCCAGTTCACCCGACCGAGATTCGAACCTCGATCTTCCCGTCCTCGGCGGTCGAGCTCAACACGAAACTAGCGCGTTAGCCAACTACGCCACCGAGGCGGGTTTTACGAATTAATTTTGTTTTTTTAAATCTAATAGTAATTGAATCTGTGACTTCACTCGTTTTTTGAGGTATGACTTGTTTTAGTATCAATAGGGAGCTTGAGTATCAGTTTAATTTTTTTTTATGTTTTATAAGTACAGTTTTCTAGCATCATTTTTCACTATAGTTTATAGGTCTATCGATAATATTAGGATAAGGGAAAAAGTTGGTTGAGTAGTTGGTGAAGCGTGTGCGTGTGTGTGTGTGGGGGGGGGGGTTATTATCACCTTCT
>CABFWO010000682.1:20385-45844 GCA_902155825.1 Timema genevievae | reverse complement strand
AAAAAAAAAAAAAACAGTCCTATCCCACTTAGCTCTTTGTACCAACGCAACCTCCAGTTGTTTTTCACCGGGTTCTAAGATGTTCCTCATCTAAACAACCTCTACTAAAGTAAATTGACTGGTTCACCGCCGTCGTAGCTTTCACGATAGAATCTGTGTGTTGTTTTATTGTGGCAACAATGTGATAGGCCTTTCAAAGATTCGAAACCTGGATGTAAGTGTACCGAGAACATTCTCGATGTTACGTAGAGTTCTTGAAATATAATTGTTGAACACCTTTTGTCTTAAAGTTTATGAATCATGTCGTGAAGTAAATGGCTTTAGTAGGTACTCATTTGAAGGAAAAGTGCCATCAGCTAAAAACCTTGCACCCTGAGGCCGGTCTAGGACATCTGGGCGAGGCCAGCCGGGCGCCGGTAGCACTGGGCGCCGCTGTAAAAACGTTATAATTTTTTTTTTTACTAAATATTCATTTTTGGAGTTGTTTAAAAAAATTAATAACAGAGGAAACGCAATTTGTGTTTATTTATAAAGTTAGACTACTAGATATTATAAAATTTTGAAAAAAACCCACGAAAAACAAAATTTTTGCGTAAAATAAGCCACGTAAAGATGAATCAACTTTAACCTAACCTAACCTAACTGGCGCCTAGTTGTTTGTTTTAATTTTTTTACAATTATAACTTTTTTTTTAAACTACCCTGGTGCCCAGTCTTCCCAGTGCCCAGTTCGCAAGCACCCCGTCGGCCGCGCTAGTTTGCCGGCACCCAGATGCCCGGATCCGTCCTGAGACATGTTGATTGAGTCACTCTCTATTGCAGGCAGGGCCCCCATCATCTATATCTATACCTACATCTATATACAAGAATCGTCTACGACTACAAAAAGAGAGATCATTTGTGGTTATATAAGTGAGATCCCGAGTCAGAGTAGAAACAAAGAAACACGTTGTTTCCCCTCAATAGTTCCTCAACAATGGGGAAACTTTCATCTTGTAGAGAAACCTCGCAGAATATATTTCCATTTCTTTTCAACCTTCGCGCGGTACCTGAGGAAAACCCCCAACACACACACACTTTATACGTACAATTTACGTTTTGTGTTCTCTAGGTACAGTCTAGGAGCGAGTCCACAGCCTTGGTAGAGGAAAACGCTGAGGATTGCGGACTGTTTAACACGTCTAGTAATTCATTTCAAGAACTCAACACTCTCGATCAACCAAAAACCTCAGGCACCTTGCTGTTGGAGAACAAGACGTATACTGTGCCGCCTTCACGCAAACACATCGAGAGAAGATCTGTGAATGAGCTGCAAGGAACAATTGAAAGTGTTCTGCAAGAGCTAAAAGAGCTGAGTGGTAAAGTGGTTCAACCGGACAGAGATAACACTGAAAGTGAGTTGTTTGGTAAGTTTGTAGCATGTCAACTACAGAAACTACCAGAAACTGTCGCCTTGAAGGCCATGGAACACATACAATCATATCTGTTCAAGCAACGAATGATAGTCAATAATTCATCTTGCTTTACTGCTGGGGGATCACGAAGTAGCCTTCAGCCATTTTGTGTTCGCACCAACAATGCGAAGCAACAATACGAAGAGCAAAGTTCGTCTAGCGAATAGTCTAACCGCCCTTTAACAGCTCCACGGCTCTAAACACACCTACTTCTGCGGATTTAGTAAATATAGCACCCATTTTGGTGGCCACATGGCTTAAGGAATCACTATTGCAATGGACTAAACTACCGATGAAGGGAAGATCGGCATTCGAGTCCCGGTCGGGTGTATTGAAGGTGATTTTTCCTAAATGGTTTTCCACTCTTCCTTCACGCAAATTTGGGTACACTTCCTCTGAATTCAACTTTCCTCTTCTCTAACACATTAGCGTAATGAGTACATAGCTATGCATATAACCTGAACAGATAGTAAGACGTGGTACTAAGTAATCTCATCTGTTATTGACAGTAATGACAGCGACAAACATAAAAAATATCCAGTCCAGCGTTGTTTTTCCATACAAATACACAGCACACTATAACGTCTACATCATAAAACTCAGATTCAGCTTATATAAAAATAATAAATGGAGGTTATTATCACCATAATATTATCTGTTTTAGTAGATAGCATGTATTTTGGTCATTTATTGATTCTAAATCGCCTTTATTTAACTGAAATCAACATTTAATTTGACACATTCTTAACTCTATAGACCAGAAGTCCCCAACCTTTTTGTACCTTAGAGCACATTCAAAACTAACGGTAGTGCGGCGGGCACTAATAACTTTTTCAACTAAATTTATAGCCGAACATAATTCATAATGAAAATAACACACAGACAAAAATACATATTATTTAAAAAAAATAGAATATAAAATTTAAAAATAAATTTAGTTCGCATATAAAATAACGCAAATGGCACACACGCAAAGTTAGTCCAAAACCAGTTTAAACAATTGAAACCATTTTTACCAAACCAAAAGTCAATGTCAATAAATAAAAGAAATACTGCTTTATTTACAATTTTAACACGACCAAAATAAATACACAAGGACATATTTAACTACTCACCACCATTTTGGTGCTTGGGTGCATTTTAAAATATATATTTATTCTGTGTTTATTCAGGCAACAAAGCTGGGAAGACCCATTTCAAAATATTTACAAAGGAAATAGGAAGTATTAGCATGGTTTTAGTGAGTAGAATGATAGTTCCTAGTAGTAGGCCTACACTTTGTAAATGATCTGGCAAAGAAAGAGGAATAATAAGGAGGGATTGGAAAGAAGGGGGCTTTCAATCACCAACTTCCTGAGAACAGTATACCTGGAGATAAGCACAAACTTGATTGCTGTCGGAAAAGTGACAGATTAAAATTATTAGTGAAGAACTTTTCAGCTGTGGTCAAAAACTGGTGGGCAGACACAAAAGGCTTGGCGGGCGCCATGGCGCCCGCGGGCATAGGGTCGGGTACCCCTGCAGTATAGACCGATCATCTTTGTTTTAAAAGCTTAATAACATATTTGTACAACTCAAATGCTATTAATACAAATATTTTGTCTTTAAGATGATTAATTTATTTGCTATTGTAGAAGGAATAATTGTTTGATTTGGTTGTATTTGTATGTAAATATGAAAATGTGCATTTATTATGTGATTTTAATTAAATAACTATCTAAATTCTCATGCTGTGAATTTTTTCTCATTTTTCTTAAGTAGATTTTTTATGGGAAAGGAATTTCCCTTAAATATAAATAAATAAATAAATAAGAAATAAGAAAAAAGAAAATAAGATGGCACTATGATTATTTCCTTAAAGTAGGTCAAATTTAAGTTTAAAATGTTGAGCGAAAAATAAACATAATTTATTTTCGGACATAAGAATGGAAAATTTTAAGTTTAACAAAAAAAAAACATGGTCTTGAACATTTTTCATTTACTCTTTAGAATTTTGTTATTAGTTTTTAAGAATATTTATAATCAAGTGTTTTTAATCTAATCTAATCCATTTTTAAAGCAGCTACAATGCTACTAAAATGGTTACCTTTACATACTCCTTCGGTAGTTCCAAAACTTCGGAACACCATATAGATATTGCAGCAAAGTGAAGGAGTCACCACTTGCCAAGTACCTTAAGGTAGTTTGTAAGTTCAATTTTCAGGTAAAACAAACCGTATTTGTGTATCTGATTTTTGAATAACGGGCATAACCTATTGAAAAAGTTGGTAAAATGTTTGTGGTAGACCTTTAGTGATGTCTGTATCTCCTTCCATTAACTCTTTCAACTCTTGGATCCACCTCGATGCAACCTCCTTGATATCCACTTTCTCACCAGCATGTCGTAGTTTTGACGTGAATACGTCTTTAAATTTGCTACCATACGGGGGCAATCCAAAAAACCTAATGATAACAAAATCGGGGGATACAGTTTGGTGTTGTAGTTTCGAATCTTCCCTCTACATCCAAAATTAAATTATACCACTGGATAGCTAAAGGATCAAAGAATTCATTACGATAAGCGAGAACAGTGACGCATCGCGTGCGGTGGAGGGGGAAGCGCCGCCATTTTGAGGTTATTTTGCTGCGTATCGAGATTTGCAATTAGTATAACTTTTGACTCGGAGAAGCTACGATGTTCGTTTAAGTTTTAATCGTCAGCTGTCGTCAAAATCTATCGATTGTATATATATTGTATACATAAATAAAAATATTTTATTTAAAAAATATAACCCGTTACATAAACGTATTCACGTACAACACACGGCCGTGTCCATGACACAGCCACACCCCATTTTTTTTTCTTTCCTTCTTCTGCTGATCATGTTCTGTTCCACGTCATACAATTACTCAGCAACAACTCTAATAAAAATACTTATTGCTCTGCAAGGGCGTTTAAGATATTTTTTATGGGGGCTAAAAAATGTTACCAAGCCTTTAGCCAATAGAGTTTCTATGCTTATGTATGGACCTACCTAGGGGTTTACATCAAATTATAGGAAGGGTCTAGACCTCTATTTTATACACCCTGCACGCACACCCAACAAAAATAACTTGACCACAGAACTAATTGTCCAATATACAAATAAATCTGATTTCTAACCACGTTCAACTTCAACTAAACTGTCCCGCAGGTAAATATTTGCACGATATTTACTAATTTAGTGTAAACCTTTATTCGCATAACAGATTGGCGTGGCTATTGGCACAAGCAGAGTAAACCCTACCTATACTTAATTCTAAAAGAAAGCATTTTAACTTGCGTAGCACGCTCAAAATACTGATATTCCAGTTGGTAAAATGCTAGCAGAGAAATTCACGTTTACGTAAATTTTGACCTATCAGTCGCTCATGCAAAGGTAGTGATTGAAATATATTTCTGTAATCTTCCTTCTTAGTTCCACGGCTTATTTTCCCGCCATTTTGTCTGCCTGTCTGTCTACGCATTCACGTCTGAAACCCGTGTTGACCAGCTAAATATAGGTTTATATCAGCCCTCTTTATACTCCCATAAAAATAGTCTTAACGTTGATTCGTTGTGGCTTCTTTAAAACCGCCCGATCCTTTTCTTTTTCGGTCTTCGCTTGTTTTTATGTTACGTTTGGCGCCAATCTAAGTTTAGTGACGTCAGCAAGGCCGCCATGTGCGTAAGACAGTCCGGCGGGACAAACGATGGATTGCACAAGAATACTGTGCTCATGGGCGTAGGGAGAATTTAATTTTGGGGGTGTTTTCAAAATCGTAAGTTTGTAACATGATGTTTACCCTAAGAAATAAGAACATTGTTATTTTATACGGTAGTGGGAAAACTTTATTTGTGTAAGAGAGGAGGAAAGGGGGGCAAGTAACAAAAAAGCTCATAAAGGGGGCTTTTACCCCCCTCTCTCAAAGTTAATGTTAGAAAATTGGATGCTCCTATAAGATAATTGTAGTGTCCTCGTTTGGAGGATTCTGGAAAATTATATTCTTAATAGCTATTTAGAATAATGCACCCCTAATTTTTTTTTTAGAATTTGGATACTTCTAAAGGATATTAGGAATAGTCCTCCTTCAGCAATTTTTTGAACATTAGATGCTTCTAAAAGCTATTATTAGATGTGCTCACCAGAATTTTTTTGAAATCTTGAATGCCCTAGAACAAGGGTAGGCAACTGTTCGATCACGATCTACCTGTCGATCTCACAGATATTTTCAGTCGATCACGTAAAGAAACTTTAACGTCTTTGAAAGTCGATCTTTGAGTCTTCTAAACTCACAAATGTATCAAGAACTATCAAATACAATTTGAGTGCATGACAAATATTGTCCTGATCGATATTCTGTGATCTTATAAGAAAACAAAATATTGGAATTTAAAAATGTGCATTTTATTTATTCTAGGTGGGGGACACAAGCATTTTAGGAAATATTTAAATTAAGGATAAGAAGTACGTACCAAAAAAATAGAATTAAGATCCGATGGGTGATAGCGAGACCTTTAATAAGATTATAAGTCGATCAGGGGCCCAAAAGGTTTGCCGACCCCTGACCTAAAAGCTATTTAGAGTGTTCTCCACCTGATTATTTACTTTCTCGCTCTCTTACAGGTAGAGAAAGTATTGTGATCATCAAAAATATTGAACTCAAGATTTTGATGAATGTTGACGTTTCATGACCCCCCGAATCAAAAAAGTTGTTTTTTAATTTCCGTCAGTCTGTCTGTCTGTACCTCCAACTAGAGCCTAAACTCTTTAATCTATCGGGATAAAACTTGCTATCTAGGGTTTTCATAGGGTTGCCCCGAGGGGTTTTTGGAATTGGATATCTAACACTAAAATTAAGGGTAGTTTACTGAAAGGCAAAAAAAGAAAATTAATTTTCTTAAAATCGGCTATAACTATTTTGATTAAATTCCATTTAAAAACATTTATAAATATTACAAATAAAATGGATACTCTCGATATTTCGGCAAAATGACTTTAAGGGTTCCGGTCTGATGCGTAAATTCTCATTTTTCATCATATCTCCGAAATGATTTGAGCTATGAAATTACTTATCATTGCAAATATGTATATATATTTATAAGGCACATCTTTTATTTGAAACACAATTTTATAAAACCAATAACTTTCAAGCTATACGCATATATATATGCGTATAGCATATATATATATGCTATATATATATGCTATATATATATATAAACTTTCTGAACGCCAAAGATAAAGTATTGCGACCGTAAACAAATCTAACATGAAATGTTGATGGATGTCGACGTCTCATGACCCCCCGAACCCTAAAAAGTGGTTTTTGCAATGCCATCTGTCTGTGTGTCTGTTTAACCCTCAAATTAAAAGTAGATTAATAAAAAGCGAAAAGAGAGAAAAATCGATTTTCTCAAAACCAGCTCTAATGATTTTGATTGAAATGCGTATCTACTCGTTGATTAAGATTATAAATAAAATTGCTATTTTCATTTTCTTATGATAATGACTTTTAGGGTACTTTACAGAAGTGTAAATTTCCTTATCTCCACAACTATTTGAGATATAAATAACAAATCATTGCCAAATTTTAGTACTATTAAAAATAAAACATCTTTATATGAAATAATTTTTTATATAACCAATAATTTCTGAGATTATGACAAATAATAATTATATTAATACAATTTTGTGAGCTTTAGTTGTGAAGAGATACTACTTAAGTTTAAACGCAATAATTATCTAATGTCATAGAGTAAGCCAATAAGTAAGTCTCTCAAGAAGTTGTTTTTCCTTTAACCTCTTAGGGGAAATGTTTGTGCAACACAGGGGCGAATCCAGGATTTTCCTGAGGGGGGAGGGACGCGGGTGCTTCCATCGGGATTGGGTCGGTTGGGGGGGGCACCTCAAGAAATATTGACATAAAAATACTTCAAAATTTGAGAATAAATCTTTAAGTAATTTTTCAGTTTAACTCAAAACTTGAGAATAATCTTCTAATTAAGTGAAGGCTATAACTCGAAATTTGCGATTAGTATTGAAATCTACTAAAAGCAAATATTAGGAACATTAACAAATAGTGGTTATTAAGAGGGACATAAGTTTAAACATTAAAACAACTATTATATAAATAGTTTTTTAAATATTCAATCAATTAGAAAAAATAAATAGAATTATTCAGATTTCGAACAATCGAAATTTAACTCCACTCTATAGTATAGCTAGTTATTTCTCATTCTAAATCGAAATTTTACCACTAAGCCATACTAACACGTTATGTGTGTGGTACTATTCAAAATTTTGTTTAAAGCACGTTATTTAAAAATAAATTATTTTAAAGATCTTTATTTATTATTAATAATTGAAATAGTAATAATAAAAATGAAAAAAATAAATTTAAACCTAAACAAGATTTGTGCAACAAGGTGAAATACACGCAACTTAAATTTGGGTAATTTCATTAATGCCTATTTTCACCAATTTAATAATTAATGTGATTGTCTTTAAGTATTTATAATAATTACCCTATATTAATCATTTAATAAGACTACCAATAACAATTTTTTTAAATTAAATATGGTTGGTGAGATAATATTACGTGACAATAAAACTAGTAGTGACTTTAACATTGATTTAGTTGGTTTAATTTCTTGAAGGAGGGCGCACGCCCCCCACACCTCCATCCTGGATCCACCCCTGGTATACCAATGATCAATCTCTCTCATTTTAGACTCAATAGTCAATAATTACCTATTTTATTGCTTAAAATTTATAAAAGAGAAATTTAATAGCAATGCGACAACCATAAGATGTGCATCCCCTAATAAAATGCCGAAAAATTTAACCGGAAGTCAAAATTTGAATACGTAGTGTTGGCCCGGGGGACCCAATATCGATATTTTTCATTGGTCCAGATATACAAATGAAGACGTTAGTTATTTAAAAATAAAATTATAAAATTTAAAACACTGAGTCAAAAAATGTTTTACGTATGTAGAGTGCAATTTTTTCTCGGGTTAGCTAGTGTATATTATATTATGAATTTTGAGTAAATATATCCATTTTTAAACAATAGAGCGAGAAAGTCTGTGCGGAGTTTCGTACGATTTATTTTTAAATCAGATGCCTCTATAAACAATTGAAAGTGATTTCCCCCTTCCCCCAACACATTTCTGAAGAGTGAATGCTTTTAAAAGCTAATTGGAATGGCGCCATACGGACATTTTGTTTTAAATAGGATACCTATAGAAGCCACTTAGAGTGATATTCATCTGGACGTTCTTTGAAACATTAAATGCCTCTAGAAGCTCTTTGGAGTGGTTCTTCCCTGGCAAATTTTATAAAATGAATGACTCCGTAATTTATTTGAAGTTTGATACAAGGTCATCTTTAAACTTCATATTAAAATCTTCAAAACATTCCGAGAGAGGGGGGTAGGTGGCATTGAACCCCATAAACTCCCCATCCTCCCTACAACCATGACTGTGCTGTGGAAATCTAATAATACTTCCCAAGAAAGATTTGTATTTAAAACAAGCCGTTGAAACTATCATTGGAACAGCATTGGGAACATTTTAGAAGAGGCCCGCAAGACATCTCAACAAACATGAACATACCTAAAGTGTATCATTTTGTTACCTCTTAGCAGCAATACGAGCAATTTATGATATCTCTTAACGAGCGCGTTTAGCTAAACTTAGTAGAGCAATAAATATTATCGGTACCTTAGAGCAACGTCCTTGAAATTGAGTTTCGCTAGGAGCATTATATAATCCTATAAAAGCGTGAATAATCATCAGAGCGAACACCTTATAACTTAATAGCAGCATCAACAATTATTATAGCGAGAGCTCATCTTATAAAATCATACAACAATGAGAACCAAAAACGTTATTACCTCATGCTAAAACCCGAGGGCAGTAAAACAATTGCTTGTGCTTGAGGCTAGTTAGATAATTACTGTAACCTGAGGGAAATTATAAATTGCCTGTGCCTGAGGCTAGTTACACAGTTACCAGAACCTGAGGGAAATTATACCATTGCTTCTGCTTGAGTCTAGTTAGACAGTTGCTAGAACCTGAGGGAAATTATACCATTGCTTCTACTTGAGTCTAGTTAGACAGTTGCTAGAACCTGAGGGAAATTATACCATTGCTTCTGCTTGAGTCTAGTTAGACAATTGCTAGAACCTGAGGGAAATATACCATTGCTTCTGCTTGAGTCTAGTTAGACAGTTGCTAGAACCTGAGGGAAATTATACCATTGCTTCTGCTTGAGTCTAGTTAGACAGTTGCTAGAACCTGAGGGAAATTATACCATTGCTTCTGCTTGAGTCTAGTTAGACAGTTGCTAGAACCTGAGGGAAATTATACCATTGCTTCTGCTTGAGTCTAGTTAGACAGTTGCTAGAACCTGAGGGAAATTATACCATTGCTTCTGCTTGAGTCTAGTTAGACAGTTGCTAGAACCTGAGGGAAATTATACCATTGCTNCTGAGTCACCTATTATTCCCCTGAGAAGTAATTCCCCCAGCTGTGACCACTGAGTCACCTATAATTCTCCTGAGAAGTAATTCCCCCAGCTGTGACCACTGAGTCACCTATTATTCCCCTGAGAAGTAATTTTCCTCAACTGTGACCTCTGAGTCACCTATTATTCCCCTGAGAAGTAATTCCCCCAGCTGTGACCACTGAGTCACCTATAATTCTCCTGAGAAGTAATTCCCCCAGCTGTGACCCCTGAGTCACCTATAATTCCCCTCAAATGTGACCCCTGGCTCTTCTCTGAGATGCCCATTAATAGAAGCCACGTGGCAGTTTTGGCAAACATCTTACCTGCGTAAGTCTCTTATTTTATTTGCCAAGCTGGCGTTTGCCAAGAGATTACACTCATCGATAATTCAATTAATGTTAAGCTAAAATCCATCCAAACTAACCTAGAATAATTTAACTAAAACTTTCGTGACTTTGAAATTGAAAACTCTGTATACGTGATTTGTTTACCGACACTCCTAAACCAGTTGCTTGTTTGACTCCTAAGAAGATGGCAACCCTCCTGTTCTTCCTTCCAACATATCTTGAATGTCTTAAACCTCACTAGGTTCAGGAAAACCCTGACTTAAACAAAATATCCTAAATTTCTGAAACTTCACTAGGGTCAGGAAAACCCTGACTTAAACAAAATATCCTAAATTTCTGAAACCTCACTAGGGTCAGGAAAACCCTGACTTAAACTAATGTCTGAAACCTCACTAGGGTCAGGAAAACCCTGACTTAAACAAAATATCCTTAATTTCTGAAACCTCACTAGGGTCAGGAAAATCCTGACTTAAACAAAATATCCTTAATTTCTGAAACCTCACTAGGGTCAGGAAAACCCTGACTTAAACAAAATATCCTAAATTTCTGAAACCTCACTAGGGTCAGGAAAACCCTGACTTAAACAAAATATCCTAAATGTCTGAAACCTCACTAGGGTCAGGAAAACCCTGACTTAAACAAAATATCCTTAATTTCTGAAACCTCACTAGGGTCAGGAAAACCCTGACTTAAACAAAATATCATAAATGTCTGAAACTTCACTAAGGTCAGGAAAACCCTGACTTAAACTGTCAACAAAAAGTGTCCACCTAATTACAACTGCTTGAGATAGACTATAATTAATACCCCTACTAAACAAAGCTGATAGTGATAGATTAATATAATATTAATACAAGTTTATTTAATTTGAAGAGAAATAATATATTTTGAAAATGTATGAGCACTTTTGTTTGGACCGATGCACTGAGGACTGTTTCGCCACGATGTTAGGTACCATCCTCACTTCAGGCGAGTGATATTATACTTCAAATTATGTTTCCTTAGTTTATATATTGGCGCTAACAACCAGACACTAGCGCTAAAGATATCTTATAAATAATATTAAATACAAGCACCTTTGGGCAAGTGGATGGAAGCTTCCGTCTCTTCTTATTTATGATGGATTAAATAGCCACGATATTATATTAGTTACGGTTATAGCAACATATTAATATTATTTTAATGAAATGTGACACCTGGACACAGGAATCTAACCCGGGACTTTTGGCTTAGTACACCTTACCACTGAGCTATCTACAAGTCATCCCGTGCTCAGGGTCAATCTTCCCTCGTGTTTTAAGACAGAGACTGTCATAGACGTGTTGAAATCATTTCAGCTACATATGAGTGATCAAATTAATATTAAAGGATATCTTATTTAGTTTGCCAGTGCTAGATAGATTGGTGTTTGAATCTCGGTTGGGTGCACATTTGTCTTAAATGGTCTCCCACCCTTCCTCCCCGCAAATGCGAGTACTCTGTCTTCCTCATCCCCACAACCTTAGTGTGATTAAATACGTATAGCCTGGACAGGAAGTAAGACGTAAAGCTGAAATAGAACTAGTTTGGTGTGAAATTGAGCTTTATCTAAATAAAAATATGCAATGCTAGTTTTATAATAATTATTTATAAAGGATAAATAAAAATTCCCCCGGTTCCCTGGCCGAATGGTCTAGGGCGTCATCCTCACGTTAGACTAGCCTGCTGATGACGGGGAGATCGTGAGTTTGAATCCCGGTTGGGTCTACTGAGGGTGGTTTTCCCTAAATGGTTTCCCATTCTCCTTCCACTCAAATGTAAGTATATCACCCCTAAAATGCTTATTTCCTCATTCCTATATTATTAGAGTAGTTATTAAAATACTCGTCCCAAAAGTCACGCACCCTAGGCGAAAATACAATGTAATGTTTATGAGAGCACATAAATGAACGCACAGTTCCCAGGGTGAGGGATTTGACGACGTGGGCCTGTGGAATGGCCGCTACCTAGCTACAATCTCACACCACTGGGTTTATACCTGTGAGATCACTTAAATGCCCCCGTTGATCGACAGAAGATTATGTCACTTCCTTAATTGAAGGTCAGAATCACACAGGTATGTCGGTTGGCGGATTCTGACATCTTGGAACATGTGTAGTATTACTGGCTCACAAAGTCACTGGGTCTCTTTGCAACAGGATGGCAAGCACATCGAACATAGTATGTGAATAATTGCTCCTTAGCCTATAGTGCGTGACTTTTGGGACACCTGTGTATGCGTATAACCTGAACAGGTAGTCAAATGCGCTGTTAAATAATAAAAAAAAGTGCAATTATTCTTCAAAGCGTGATTCCTCATACTAAAACAACGACCGTCTTCTGAAATTTACATTTTGAGATAGTGGTCCAGGCTGAAAAGCCGGGTTACTTGGAAAGTTTTGCGGGAGTTTTAATATTTGGCACTTTTATAGATTTAGAGGTGTTCTTTTTGAGTTTTTACTTTGTCCCCTCCTATCTTTTACGCTTGCATCCCCATAGTGAAAAAATGGCGTCTAAGATAAGTTTTTCGACAATATCTCCTTTCCGGCTCATTTTACGATAAGAATAGTTATGTAAGTTAATAAATTAAACCAGAGGACATTTTATATACATTTATTTATGTTCTTATATATATATATATATATATATATATATATATATATAAAACGCAAATTTTTTAATTATAAAGGGTACCTTACCCTTGTGGCCCCTTCCGCCGAACATCTGCCACCACATGCCTCAAATATTTCACCCGGATCATCACTTCGAGTCTAGCGCTCCGCAGTGCTGTTCGTACGTATTTCGGAGTCAAGGCTTCTAAGCAAATTAACTGTTTTATTTGTGAAAATCCGTTAATAGGAAGTGAGGTGATTGAAGTTAAGGAAAAAGGATCGGATACATTTGGTCAGTCACGTGTTAGACGAAAGGATGGTAAAGGCAAACTCTTGGAAGGACTGAAATCGATTGTGGTTCATGATGCGTGTCGAAAACGCTATGATAAACAAAAATCAATCTCTACATCTCTGCGTAGAGGAAGCGATGTCATCCTTCTCATCCACTACTGCAATATTCTCATTCATAGATAATTGTGTTGTGTGCACGGCTGAGATAATAGTAGAGCTCATAGTGAAACAATAATAGGCTCGCGTGTGTGATCCCAATATTGTGTATAGTGTGCCTAAACTATCAGTGATGGACACCATTTTAAAAATTGCAAGAGCTCATGGAGATGATTGGGGTCAAGCGATTGCTGAGCGTCTCGAGCAAGTTTCTGATTTGGTCGCAATTGATGCACAGTATCACAACTGTACCAGGCACCACCAACTGGTGAAAGGGGGGGGGGGGAAGTCAGAATGCACAAGATATTGTTATTGCAATGCAGTATATTTATTTTTAACTTGACGAGAATTCTGAGTAGCGTCAGTTTTATCTCGATGAACTGACGGACAAAATGGAAGGTGATTTACCGTCAGCATATAAAACTTGTGAAGGCTCAACTCCTCAAGAAATATGGTAACGATATTCTAATTACATTTACTACCAGCAGGTCTTCCGGGGTTTGCTTCCGAAACACAGGATATAAATTACTGACTATACCGGGTACAACCAAACAAACTCCTGCGAGAAAGAAGAACGTATTGTAGAGACAGATGCGGCAATCGTCCTAGAGGATATTCGCCCTAAGGTTTATGAGACAACACATTATCCCCNGGCAATCGTCCTAGAGGATATTCGCCCTAAGGTTTATGAGAAAACACATTATCCCCCCCCCCCCCTTTTTTTAAAAGGAATTGATTCAGATATACATGAGACTACGTGTTTTTCTGAATAATGTGATATTACAGAAGAAACGTGAGTTTCCAGAGAAATTGAAGAATAAAAGTATTGCTCTGGTACATTGTACAATTACCGCAGCAAGGCAGAAATCTTTTCTGTCATCAAGGCAAATTGGAGTATTAGCATTTTGTTTGTAAAAAGTATACATCTCAGAGGCTGATCGATAAATTGTAATGGCTCAAATCTTGCGCCTAGTACGGGGAAGCGATAATTTTTGAAGTTTCGGCTAAAATGCGTTCATCATCAGATATCGATGACCATGCCTTTTCTCAATTTGTTTTCGAAGACGCCGATTTTAATACACAGGCTTTAGATGGTTATACCACTTTTCATGTCATGGAAGATATTCAGTGTATAACTCTTGTAAATGATATTGCTCCTGATCAAAATATTATCCGTTAAAAAAATACTGTCTGCTGACATTTTAGGAAATTTTGGCACTACTGCATTGAAAACATTTGAGAAGAGATATATAATGGGTCTGAAGGCATTATAGATTCTCAACCTGGATAACATTCGTTCAGTTTCAAAAGTGATAATTCCGTCCACTTCCAATTTATTGTGGCTCTACGGAAAATGGGCTGACCTGCTTGACCCACCTGAATGGAGTGGATTTATGTAACAAGTAACAACAGATTTTCCCTTCCAGATATCTTATGTAGCATGCTTGCCCTTAATTAATGCTCCACCGAATAATTATGACACAATTTTCACTGCTTTACTGTTCTGCTTCTGAGAAATGTGAGTCATTACATCAGTACACTTGTTTCGTCACGTTTGACCAGACAGCCTATATGAAAGTGTGAGACATTGTCTTCACATGTAGTAAATAACCCAAATTAACCAATGTGGCTATAAGACTCGCAATACCATTTATAAATTGAATTCAATTGAAAAAATGATATCAGAATGAGTATGTGCGAGCGCTCGGAGCACATATGTTAGCTCGTCTTTCAATTGCAAAAATTGTTATTCACTCAATCGATTTCCCACCCAAGCATAATGCAGGATTAAAGTAAACTCTATGCAATTTGGACAGGTCAGTGATACTCATGTTGCACCAGGAAGAATGCTACTAGGAACTAGCTGAAAAATTGGAAAATAAGTTAGTGAAGTTTGAACAACGCTGTTCCAGAGTGAAATTATGGGTGCAATATTTCCAGATAGTCACACTTGTAAAACAATTAATCGAGGGGAAAAAATGTGTAGCTGGAATCACCATCTTGACACCATCAAGAAAACGTTTTATTTTCAAGGGTGACTTAAGGGCCAGGCGGCCGCTCGGGGCGCCAGCTCGAGGGGGAACCAAAAAGAGATAAACTTAATCTATCGTAGCCTGGGTGTGCTATGAAAATAATCCCCAAACCTAACAACTCCTCACCTAACGTAGCCTGGGCGTAATAGTGGAGTTCCCAAGCATAACAATAGTTTTTTTATACTAACGTGAAATTTTACATATAAATATAATTTTTTGGTGAGTAAAATAAAATTTAGTGCCGCTCTTAAAATTTATTTTACATTTGCCATCTTGAAAAAATTGCCCCCTAAAACTTTTTTTTTTCAATTTTAATGTAAATTGTTCATAAAGTCCAAATGTTTGTTAAACATATAATAAAAAATAGATAAAATTGTATACAAAACAGGTTCTTATAGTTTTATTTGTAGTCCTAACAGTTGTACAATCTCGAAGTGAAACGTTTAGCGTATGGTAACCGTTTGTGGAGTTTCCCTTCAGATTAATTTCCTATCACGCCCAGGCTACCTTAGGTTTGAAGTTGTTAGGCTTGGGGATGATTTTCATATTTTCCTAGAGTCCACTCATCATGTGGTAGCTGATGATTTAAAGAACGCTAAAAAGAAAAAGAAGATTAAAATAAATTGTTTTTGTCAACGTTTTGACTGACAAAAGTTACAACAAATCAACATATTATAGTTTTGTAGGTCATATGGTTTGGCGAATGGCTTCATGAGAGTATATCTGGTAGCTTTTGCTAGCTGTCAGCTACTATGGTGAATTGAATATATTATCCACCAGTTATGTAGGGAGGTGCCACAAAGCAATCCCGCCCGGGCGCGAAATTTACCTCGGCCGATCTCTGCTTATTTTCATGCCAGTGGCCACTTTTTTTTTATGCAAAGTCTTGTCACATATATTTGCAAGATATGCATGGTTTGAAGGAAGAAATAACTGCTGAGGAATATGAATCCATTGCAGCTAAAGGACACTTTAAGATTAGATGTTCCGACTAATTTTAGTGTGGTACATGGTCAGATATGACGAGTGAGCGATCGTTGATGAGGACAATGAAAGGCCTTGGCTGCCTTACTCATGAATGATGAGTCTAGGACAGCGTCATTTTTATGTAGACTTTGATAATGATTTTCTTAGAAAATGATTGCGACGAGGTTTAGAAATTCTGCAACGTAGCTTTCCTTTCACCATTTTTGAGCAGAATATCGAGAAAACCAAGATGCTGACCCAGAGACCATTGCTGAATCTGTAGACCGCTACCTCTTCACATTGTAAGGTTACAGTCGCAAGGAAATTATGTCGTTGAACAATTATATACATGAATTATTTAATAAAACATTGTATAAAACTGGACGTATCACCAGGCCCAGCAGTGGTGGGAAGTCGAAAAAAATGCAGAACAATGGGAATGGGAAAAAATAAAAAATGGTCTAATTACTGTCACCACACTCCAGCCCCCTGCACTGGAAACATTGCTCACATTTATATATTGCAAATGGAAGACGAGATATCGGGGAGCATGTGAATGTAGAAAGGCTGGACTAAAGTGCAATAGTGCCTGTGATAATATCGACTACAAGACGGTGACTAAGAGGAAGAAACGGAAACCGTCCTTGAGTCACTTTATGACCAAATCGAGTCACAAACTGATTTCATAGAAGAGTTGATTGCCATCTGTGAAGCTTCGCTCAATTCTAGCGATGAAAAACTCTTAGAACATAGTCCATCAGATACATCGAAGCGAAGGAGAATGCACTTAATTACATCATTAGTGCGTGTGGATTAGGCCTGCTGGGGGTACCACAAAAAAAGTGAATGATGGTGTGGAAATGATTGTTTTTCGCCAATACACGCGATGGAATAGACTTTATGGTGCTCGTACGCTTAAGCGATTAACTTTACAAAAAATTATAAGGACATAAACTATCGGAAATTTCCTCTAGTTTAATTTAATTCCCAACTATTCTTATTGTAAAATGAGCCGGAAAGGGGATATTGTTGAAAAACTTGTTTTAGGTGCCATTTTTACAATATGACGGCTTTAACGGTAAAGATATAAGGGGGAAAAGTAAAAATTCAAAAAGATCCCCTATGAATCTATAAAAGTTCAAAATATAAAAACTCTCGCAAAACTTCTCAGGTAAAACTACCCAATGCCTGGACTATAATATGACACCTTTGGATAGGCATAGGCAAGGCCGTAGCCAGCCAATAATTTCAGGGGGGGTTTGGTGGGCCCATCCCCCAATTGATGGAGGCTAGAAAAAATTCTAAATAAAAAACTGTTCTAGAAGCTATCTGAAGTGCTTTTTATGGTAACACAGCCCCCTAATTTGTACTTGTACCTTAATTTTGATATTGNGGGGGGGGGGGGGGTTGGAACCCAGAAACCCCCCCGACTACGGCCTTGGGCATAGAGAAGGGTGATGGGGTGCGTTGTGTGGTCCTGTCACTTGATCTCGGTCCATTAGATTTATTTCTTTGGGAGCACTTGAAAAAAACAAATGTAGGCAGATCCTCCCACGAATATTGAGTGTTTCATGTAAAAATCACACGCTGCTGGTACAAGCGTGTATCCACCTACATGTTGTGGCGTGTACGGTATAGCGCTGTCGCCTGTCTGGAAACATTTTTAAACGAACTATAATCATTAAATAAAATATTTGTTTAAATTTATAAAATTATCGTTCATATGTTATGAGTTACAAACCTAGCCAACCTAACCTAGCCTCCCATGTCTGAAAAAAATTAAATGTTGTTAAAAGTTGAAACATTTGTTTAGGTGGATATTAAACCTAACTCAAGGGTTGAAGAGTTATAGGAAATGCTGAGGAATATGATCGAACTTGTAACGTAATTGATTTGGACGCTCTCATATATTTAAAAAGTCATGGATGAAGGTTATTTTTCTTTAAAGTATCGTATGTAGATTATCCTTTTAAGACTTCATCTATGGAGAATCACGTGCTTTTGGAAGAATAGTCTAGAAGGATTGCACCATTAAAACTTATTTTTTATATTCAAAATTTAACTCCGTAATATTTACCAAACAAGCAAGAGAAGCCAGCTCCCTATATCCAGTAGGAAGCTAGCCTTCAAAACACCTGTCGCAGGGACGCCCTTGATTGGTTGGTCTTGACACTGGTCACGAGAGGTCCAAGGGGCAAAGGCCACGTCGCATATAAGCTGTGTGTGCGTATGAATGTATAGAGAGTGCCGGTGAATTAGATAGAGTAGACATACAGAGAGTGTGCATCGACGACAGATAGAGTGTGTGTTGACGACAGAAAGAGAGAAGTAACATAAACAGACAATACATAGTTTATATTTCAAACAAAGGGTAAAGGAAGAAATAATCATTTAAATAAATTGTGTGCAACTTCAACAGTTGTATTTATTACATAAATATAATACCGTAATATAATAATTGGCGCTCGAACACGGAGCTACAAATAACCAATTATATCTCAATAATTCCATATCATCATAATTAACGCCCAATTGCGGGGTGAAAAAATACCATATAATCATAATTGGCTCCCAATCGCGGGGCAATTATAAGTCAAATAATTCCATATCAACATAATTGGCGCCCAACGCGCGACCGTAATATCATAAACTATAGAAGGGAGTCAAGTTATTCTTTTCTAAATTTGGACATAAATCGCGGTACAGTAATAGTTTAATGTATTTCCCTTTCCTGTGTTAAATGAAGTAAATAACGTGATCTGAAAGGGTTATTTTAGCGAAAATAGTTTTTTAGAAAATAAATAGTTTGGATAGCTATTAGACTAGACTAGAGAATATTTCAGATACAAGATTCTGTTTTGCTTCTAATTGAAAAAGTGAGCTTCGCTCACCCTTAATATATTTGTAGTTTTATATGTAAATTATAGATACCTGAAATAATGACGTTTCGGAAATTGAAATGCGCTTTTAAAAGTTATTAGCTCTTCCTGTTTATTCCGGATGATATATAAGTTGAGAAAGACTGACAGTGCCGAGCGTGGCTGAAGGTGCCTGCTCGTGACAAGCTGAATAAGATCGTTATTGACGATGAATAAATTGAATTTTTAACGTCACGTTTACAACTCCAGGAAGAGGCGGCTTCACTTTATTACCTCTTTGTTTTATTGTTCGCGTGTTCGCTTGGGAAACGTTGGAAAAATACGGATTAAAATTAGTCTATTTTCAAATTAGGAATGAGAAGTCTTGTGGCAAGTATAACAGCGAAGACTCCTCTTGTATTTTAAAACTAATTTATCGATTAAGATACACTCAGTTTACCCTGAAAGGTGGTGTTAGTCTTACCTTGACTGATTACACTATGGCCCAATCTTAAAAGCTACACTATAATAGTGGAACCATGCTTTTGTGCGACCGTAGATTATGACCACCTAGTGCCAACTGAGCCACCGGAGTTGGCCCGCGAGTCCCTACAGTTACAACTATTCACGATAGGAAGCGCTAAGACGCTACGTATCAAAAGAACGGTGAAAGTGAACTAAAATCTAGAGGGAAAATACGTGTAAATATGAATAGGTGTGGATATAACTAGAATTATTAATTAAAAACAAGAAAACAAAGGCGTATTCTAATGTAAAACTCAAAATCCAAACACTTAAAGGACAAAATTAAGTTTAAGAATACTGAACACGACAAGACGTTACGAGATGTATGGTACCATACATTTATTTGTGCAATAATATGGTCTTAGTTTGAGTGGAATAGTTATTATGGTCTTAGTAAATTATTATTACGAGGTTAAGCCTCTATACTCCCCCCCTGGCATTCGTGAACCATTTAAATTGCCTTACCCTTGCTCCTTGCCCATGGCACTTAAGATCTATTAAAGTAGTAACCTTGCCCTCTCTTACTTCGCCTCTGGCACTTATAGACTGTTTACGTTTCCCTGTCATTATCATATATCTCTATATGGTTATCAGAATACTATCTCTCCTTCACTCTAATGAGACAACCCATTCTTCCTCAACACGTTCAATGCAGCAAGGGAAGGGAGGAAGCCGGAAGAATCAGAGCAGCTCAATACGCTATTTTCAAGAAATTCTGAAGCCTTATAGCCGAGACAAAAGCTGCCGAAACCAACTTCGTAGACTCAACTCTCACCACCTCTCCTCCCCCCAATCCCCCTTTCTCCAATAGCCCCAAATCACCAGCCGATACCTACGACCTTTTAATACTGAATTCCGTACCTACCAAGACCTAGAGTAGGTAATCCTCCCCCTTTCTGATCCTCAGCGAACACACAGCCGCTTCCTCTACGACAAAAAATTACAAAATAAACTGCTGGTTCTAGGTCTGGACACCTCTCCCCCTCCTCCAGCACTGTCCCTTCCAGTACACCATCACCTATTTCACCGAGCAGACCCCCGACCCTTCTCTGAGAAATCTTACGGAATTTGAAAATACCAATACTGCCACGAAGACATCCCTCTAGACGTCTGGACCCAAGCTTCATTCAGCAACCCTCTGATCAGATGGTTCGCGAAGGATCGACTAACAGGAAAGGAAGAAATGTCAAAGGTGATTTCTGAACGCCAGTCTACCACAGCTAACAAACCCTTGCCAGAAAAATAAGACTATCCCCTATCCGAGGCCGTATTGAGCCCTCCAGAGCAAAACCTTGCCAGCACCCTAGACGATGTGAATTAGCAGTCTTACCTTGACTAATCACACTATGGTCCTATTTTAAAAGCTACACTCTAGGGGAACAAAGCAAGGTATCAGTCTTACCTTGACTGAAAACTAGAGACCCTGATTTATAACTTTAGAATCTCCTACTTAGATAAAAACAAAAAAATAAAAATAGTAAAGATTTCTTTCTTCGTAAAATGCGCAATAGTGAGATCGTAAATCTCAAGTGGTTAATTTATTCCTCATCAAATGACAAAGTATATTGCTTTGTATATACACTATTATCCTACTCTGAAAATGTTTGCCTCTAAGAGGTTTGATGACTGGAAACATTTGAACCAATGGCTTTCTGAGCACGTAAAGGGAAGCTAGCACCGGAAACGTGTAGCTTCGTACATCAGTCGACATCATGATCCAGCGCGCATTGATACAGATTTAGTGAAACAATTTCAAAATAAATATATTAGGCTGAAATACTGCAGAGAATAGTTTCTGTTGTAAAATTTTAGCCTTTTGAGGAATTTTGTGGAGAAAATGAGAAAAATTGGTTCTTAGATAAACTGAGACATGTAGGCTGGCCCCACACCAAATGCAATATTTTGCCTCGCAGCGAGACATTTTGTTGCAACGTGTTGCAATGTGTTGAAGGTGTGTCGGTTATCATAAAACACTGGCTGCAACAATGCTGCGCAGCGCTTTGTAATACTTTGCAACAAAAGGCGATGCCGCGCTGACCGATGCCTCGCAACAAATATACTTGAGACATTTCAAACTGCGCATGCGCGAGTACATAGACACCTGTTCTTTACAGCCTTGACAGTGCGTTGTAGACTGTGCAGTTGTGTAGAGGTTGTGCAAATAATGGAATATGAAGACAATAATTGTAAAACTTTTCGGTGTCTTTTCTAAGTTCTGTAATGAAACTAGCAATATTTCTCTTTTTATTGATTGGGTGAACCCATGAACCTTTTTCTGGTTTCTCGTCAATAATAGAATGAATTACCACAAAAGATCAGTTACATCTATTTCTTCACTTGCCATGTTCTTCGCAAATCACTAACCTCAAAAAATATTTCGGCCCAACAACAAACAAAACCCTGTAATCAACTCTTTGAGATCTCAATTACAACAAGTAATAAATCGTAAAATAAGTTCGAGTTGTGAGTCTAAAGGTTTCGCCGTGAGGTTATCTCTCACACCAAATGCAACGTAATGCGACAAATCGTTGCGAGATAAATGTTGAATTTGGTGTATGGCCAGATTACATACCGTTTACTTACGTGGTAGGCAAGAAACTGTGCATATAATTTAAAAAAAAACAGCTCCGTACTTAATCCATCTTCACTAACATTCTCCACACTTCCTTATCCTTGCATACTCCCTTCGCTTCAACAACATCCATACACCGAGTCATACATGCTCTTTTATTATTAAAACTCTTAATGTTTCCCTTTTACACATATTCTTACAACATTTAGCCACTTAGCCATTTTACTTAGAAGTTTCGAGTTTTCAAAACTTAACACGCGTCTACCGAGGTGTTCGTCAAAGAATTTCGATCTGCCTTTTTGCATTTACACTTTTTGGAATGTTCTGAAATTAATGGCATTCAAATCAAGATTAAGCAAATAGTTTGAGTAGGGTCTGGTTTTTTTGAGCTTTTGATGACGTCTGCCCCCGCTTTGGTCACTTCCAAATCGTCTGCCGTTATTTTCCCCATTATTAGTCGACCATTATTGACGAGTGTACAAAACACAAACATTAAGCAAATGGTTTGACTTGCATCCTTATTTTTTAAGATTTATGTCAAATTATACATCTTTTCGTCAGGCGAGCCGGTAGGCAGACTAGCATTTCCTGATATGACCACTCAAGTGCAATATGTTGTTATGTATTGTAACATTAAGCAAATGCCTTGACTATTTTTGTCGTTGGCTCTAGGTCAATAATTGCACTAATAACTATGCATCAACACCATACCCTCTCAGAACATTATAACATACTCCTTTTCACACGATCGCACGCTTTCTCCAGATCAATGAATGCGTAATGAACTTTCTTCTTTATTTCCATTCATTTCTCCTTCACTTGTTGCAATACAAATATCTGGTCCCATACTCTATCTGGCGTGAAAGAATATTGCACACCCCCCATCTTGGCTGCAGGTATTTTCACGCACCCTCTCAATTCTGGTTCTGACAGATATGAAAGTGACAGAGTTATGAACGATACTAGTACTAACATTCAGTATACAGCCAGTTCCTGTGATGAATGGAGTGAAGGTGTCTCTTATAGGGACAGTTGAAGGCTTGACAGACTGATGTGCAATAGTACCTTCTGGCTTTGACGAGGAAAGCAACGGTAAACTACCACATACTCCTAATTTCCCTAGTACCCCTCTTTAGTGCTGCCTCGGCTACACAGCTGACTGTGGAACTGTTGAGGATCCAATCACATGCATACATACACACCTTTTTTTACTTTATGAATTGTTATTAGTGATGATATTTAACATTAATGGTCATTGATGAGACATGTTGAAGATTACTTAACATCATTACTTTTAAAATGTTTGTTAATTTGAAGATGGGGTGGGCCGGAAAGTTATGCTATTGCACTGGGCGGAGAAATCCCTAGGGGTAGCCCTGCATATCTAAAACCCAAACTGTAGGTTTTGTTTGGAGGAACATGGAAGAAGGAAGAAGCCACCCATGTGTCTCGAGCGTCAGTAGGGTGATAAGCTGATCGATACGTCGCTTGATATGGACTCAACTACCACTGTACAGTATATGGTGGTTTAAGGTCCTTTAGTCAACGCCACAGCCACGTGACTAGGGCTTCCGGCCGCACACTATATATGTATTTCACTGCTAGGCACAGTACGTGGCTAATTACACCTCATAAATAATATAATATCGATACTGACACTTAAAATATCCATTATTATCAAGTTGATGAAATGTTTTATTTTTAGGTCGTAATAGTAAGAGCCTTAACTGAGAATGCTATTGACGTTTATCAGAGAAGGTTCGACGTGGTGTATACCAGCACAGACTGACACAAACAAAGTAGGGTCTACATACTCCAGGGAGGCGTGGGATGTATTAAACTATAGTATGACCACAACAAGAAGAGTTCTAGCACAGACTGACACAAACAAAGTAGGGTCTACATACTCCAGGGAGGCGTGGGACGTATTAAACTATAGTAGAACCACCACAAGACAAGTTCTAGCACAGACTGACACAAAGTGGGGTCTACATACTCCAGGGAGGCGTGGGACGTATTAAACTATAGTGTGACCACAACAAGAAGAGTTCTAGCACAGACTGGCACAGGGAGGTGTGGTATATATTAAACTATAGTATGACCACAACAAGAAGAGTTCTATCACAGCCTGCCACAGGGAGGAATGGGGTAGATTTAAATGGGGCACATTCCCTCGAATTACAATACATGTATGATTTCATAAACTAAACTCTCAGCTATTATATCAATAAAATCCATACCAACCACCATCTTTATTTACAAAACACAACTTAAAATAAACTATCGCTCTATAGTTTGGTCAGAATTGCTTGGTCGGCAACACTCGAAACAAACAGCCGTGTTTTCTTATAAGTCCAAATGAGTTGCATCACTGCTCTAGTGAGCTTCATAGCAGCTCAACGTATCGGCTCTATTGAACCAGCTCACGTGTGATCGTCTGAAAGAGGCCTCGACCAAACCAATCCATTGTTTGCACCTTGTCGCCCTATTCACCTGGGATATCCACATCTTGTTGTACTATTGGGGTAGGATGCTAGAATAGGGTGGAAATATACCCAAACTCACCTAAAGGGAAAGTATGAATAGTAAACTTAGTAAAATCCTCTGCAGAACACCCAACCGTGATTTGAACCCGAATCTTCTAGTCCCCAAAAAGTGGACCAAGCGATCGTGACGTTTATGACGCGTGTTTACCGAAATGAATAACAAGTATGTTATTCAAGATATCATTTTCATAGCCAGTTTTCACCACGGATAGTTAAATGCTCCAGTTAACTTGTAATAAATTAAGTTTACAAATAAATTAATTCAAGGCCGTAGCCAGGGAGGGGTTTTGGGGGTTCAAACCCCCCACGAAATTTTATGAAAAGAATATATATGAATGGCTTTATTTATGGTTCAAACAATATTAAAATTAAGGTACAAGTACAAATTAGGGGGCTGTGTTTACATAAAAATCACTTCAGAGAGCTTCTAGAGGTGTTAAATATTTCGAAATTTTCCTAGCCTTCGGTATTTTGGGGGCTATTTTACCATAAAAAAACTTCACAGAGCTTCAAAAAGTGTTTAATATTTAGAAATTTTCCAAGCCTTCGGCAGTTAGTGAGTTATTTTA
>CABFWO010000682.1:0-17097 GCA_902155825.1 Timema genevievae | reverse complement strand
CCGAACACTAAGGGAATGTATAAATAGATCGACCAAAACCGAACACTAAGGGAATTTATAAATAGATTTACCAAAACCGAACACTAAGGGAATGTATAAATAGATCGACCAAAACCGAACACTAAGGGAATGTATAAATAGATCGACCAAATCCGAACACTAAGGGAAGGTATAAATAGATCGACCAAAACCGAACACTAAGGGAATGTATAAATAGATCGACCAAAACCGAACACTAAGGGCTTGTCTGTGTACATAGACCTACACACATTACTGTGAATATTAATCAACTACTCGCGTGTGCATAGGTCAATATTCTTTATCTGACATATCAATCAACTACTCCGCTGTCCGCTTCGGTGGCCGCGTGATCTAACGCGCTAATCTCATGGTAGACTAGACTGCCGAGGACGGGGATATCGGGGTTCGATCCCGGTAGGGAGCACTGAGTGAGGTTTTCCCTAACTGGTTTTCCACTCTCCCTCCAAGCAAATGCGGGTGCACTACCCTAAATTAAGCCTTCCTAATCCCTTACCCATTAGTGTAATTGGCACATAGACGTATAACCTGAACAGCTAGTAAGACGGGGTGCTAAGAAAACCACTTTATTGCGCATGAACCTAAATAAGCACACAAAGGTCTTTAAACAATTCTTTGGAAATACCTAGTTCTCTATTTGACCGCTAGTACACGTTGCATGACAAGATGATTAGGTGCCTGTGAAGGGGTTTATAACCCCTTTCCCATCAAACAATTGGTCTCCCATCCTCTCTCCAGACGAGTAACAATATGACTACTATTCATTTCTTCATCAACTAAGTGTACTGTTTCAACATATGAGTAGAAGACCACTTCCTAATAGTTCTGACAGCTGGGATTGGTGGTCGTGGTGGCACGGTGTGGTAACCAATAAAAATTAAAACACGCATTGGTGCTCTACTTGGTTACAGCCAGGTCGGAGTTTAACTACCGCTAGTGTGAATTGAGGGTGATGTGTCATAAATTATTTGATATCCTACCACCACGAAAATGCTGGTACAATTCATATGTATTCTACCTTCTCATTTTATCCCATTAGCGTTGCTAAAATTGTATAGCTCGGGCAGGCAATAAAACACAGTGGTAGATAAATCTAAAACTGTGATTGTTAGTGTCTGACTGCCTGCCACAAGACATGTGGTGAACTCCGAATTTATAATACCTCTCATGTTTACGGAAAACGTGTCCATTATAATTTTAACACAAGTTGTATTCGAAATAAAGTGAATAATAGAGTGTTTGTCCATCCAAGGCTATGGAAGTAGATCATATTGAGGGTTTCTCCACGATTTACAAGAACATGAGATGTATTCATTAGTTGGTTGAGGAACGTGCGGGATATTGACAATGGTTTCAGTACGGCGTGTTCTTTGGCAAGCTCTGTTAAGAGAGAGATACTGTCCATGAGAGGTGTGTCAAGCTGTCCTGTGTATGAGATACTGTCCATGTCCTCCATGAGAAGTGTGACAAGCTGTCCTGTGTATGAGATACTGTCCATGTCCTCCATGAGAAGTGTGTCAAGCTGTCCTGTGTATGAGATACTGTCCATGAGAGGTGTGTCAAGCTGTCCTGTGTATGAGATACTGTCCATGTCCTCCATTGGAAGTGTGACAAGCTGTCCTGTGTATGAGATACTGTCCATGTCCTCCATGAGAAGTGTGACAAGCTGTCCTGTGTATGAGATACTGTCCATGAGAAGTGTGTCAAGCTGTCCTGTGTATGAGATACTGTCCATGAGAAGTGTGACAAGCTGTCCTGTGTATGATATACTGTCCATGTCCTCCATGAAATGTGTATCTTGTATGTGAGCTGTGTCGACCTTGCTGCAGGTTTATTCACCCTGTATATCCATTCTCCATATGACCATAACGTCACACTTTGTGAGCACTCATCTCGTCACACCTATTCACCCAAGGACCACGTGACCACTGACACAACATTAAGCTCAAAACCAGCTGGCTTAAGTCAGTAACATATTACATTATACATAGATCTATTTCAAAAACCTACAGCATTTTCACTAAGCCTTTAAGGGGTGCTTAGGTGTACCTCTTTAAAAACTTGTAGAGGTCCCGGGTTCAATCTTGGGCACTTTTAAAATGTATCTGTGAACCGGTGGGTCTGGAACGAGGTCAACCTCAGCCTCGTGAGTACATCTGAGGAGATACTTGAATAAACATATAGCAGCTCATGTTTAAAAAACTGAGATTAACAGCTGGATGTTTCACTGTGCTGACAACATGACACCTTCTATCGGCAAATGTTGAAACTCTCATCTCTAAGGGAGGCGGCCGCTCGGTTGGTATAACTAGCGTATGGGCTCGCACCATGGAGTAGTTTTAAAAACTAGGCTGTAGAATTGGCGTAAGGTGGGAGTGAGAATGGGGGAGGGGGGCTGAAAATTTACCCTTAAAGTAATGGGACCCCTCAAAGAGGGGGTTCACATATACGTATGTACATATAACAAAATGTATTTTATATTGAGTAATGTGCTTAAGAAGAAATAAACCCAAACTTGCAGAGAAGGATGAGAAAAATCACAAGTTACCCTTTCGTCAACGTACTTAGGTCACGATCACCTCATCAACAGTGATCCAGTCCGGGCCAACTCAACGTACCTAGGTCACGATCACCTCATCAACAGTGATCCAGTCCAGGCCAACTCAACGTACTTAGGTCACGATCACCTCATCAACAATGATACAGTCCAGGCCAACTCAACGTACCTAGGTCACGATCACCTCATCAACAGTGATCCAGTCCAGGCCAACTCAACGTACCTAGGTCACGATCACCTCATCAACAGTGATCCAGTCCAGGCCAACTCAACGTACTTAGGTCACGATCACCTCATCAACAATGATCCAGTCCAGGCTAACTCAACGTACCTAGGTCACGATCACCTCATCAACAGTGATCCAGTCCAGGCCAACTCAACGTACTTAGGTCACGATCACCTCATCAACAGTGATCCAGTCCAGGCCAACTCAACGTACCTAGGTCACGATCACCTCATCAACAGTGATCCAGTCCAGGCCAACTCAACGTACTTAGGTCACGAGAACACAAATGTGGATTTTAATTGGTTAAAAAAATATAAATGCAGGCTTAATATTAACTCAAAATATAATAGATAGATAATAGGTTTATCAGTAAGAATGAAATCTAAATAGTTGATAAGGACGGATGTGTGTGTTGTGCTACATACTTTACAGGATACTATATATTTATAATAATGAGTTGATTTACCAACATTTGGATCACTTATAAAGAAAGTTAAGCACTCATAGTTCTAGTTAACAATTTGTTTGGCCAACATTCTTAATATTTCAATAACTTTATTACTTAAAGAATGTATCAATATTAATTATAATGTTTGAATATATTAACTAATTTATATATAATGCCATGTACGCTTTATATTTTACTGGTCTCCGTGTATTAAGTATGTGGGAAAGCAGGTGTTATTTTGCTCTTAGTATAACATTTCAACACACGAAACTTTAGTTAAATACTAAAGTGTGTTGATAGATATTAAGTTAATAAAATTATACTAAACCCTATTTTTAATCTTCAACTGTTAAGCTTAATTTGCTACATTTATCCTAATATTTTAGAACACTAGACCACCCTTCACATACGTACTTACATACAAACATTCTCGTCAACTCTCTAGCGGTAGACTGTTTTGGGTTTGTAGAAATGCAAGGCTCTGATCGATGTTCCCATGTTTTCATAAACGAGACGCAACAAAGGTTAACGCCGCTGTTTGTCGGCACTTTGCCATCACTAGAAAATACCCTTTTAGCCATCATTCTATTGACGCCACTGACCTATATTTTTTTATAACTTCGCGATGCGTCTTACTACCCATTCAAGCTATCCAAATTTAATTAAGTTAATGAGCCAGGGATGAGGAAGGTAGAATTTATATTGAATGTATCCCCAATTGCGTTAGGGAAGAGTGGAAAAATTATTTAGTATAAACCACCCTCAGTACAAGCGGCTGGGATTCAAACTACAACCTCTCCATCACTGGTAAACTATGTTAAATGAGTCTGACGTTTAAACGACTTGCCCACCAGTACGGGTGGCTTATTGGATTGGTTTGTTTGCTCCTGATCTTACTACCCATTCAAGGTATCCACATATTTACATTAATGAGTTATTACAGGGTATATTTTAAATTAAATGTATCCACATTTGCTTGTAGAAAGATTTAGAAACAATTTAGGGAGCCACGATCAGTAGAACCGAGCGGTGATCTCCCCGTTTCCTGCAGTCCTGTGAGAACTACGCCTGAGAGTTAGACCATGCGGCCGACATGGCAGACAGGACTATATAGCAGGAATTGTCTAGGCTCAACTCTGACTCAAAAGATCAGGGATCGATACCCGAGACCACTGGGCGTGTCTATTCCATAATTGCTTGCCAGTTACCTTAAAATATGATTGTTCACTTTTATTCTTTTATTAGTTCATTGAATCTATGTTTTATATATGCTCACCGAGTCTTACAAACCATCCAGGATTTCCACATAGATTATAATTCAATCATAATTTTCTAATGTTTTAACTAAGTAGTAAATAAAAAATCTCAAAACTACATTTTTGAAATAAATCAATTCATAAATGGCCCACTCAATACCTGTCTTTTATTGAATTTTCTACCTATAATTAAAGCAGAATTTATACATTCAAACAGAAGAAATGTTTGACGTCTCTTAGGGCCTAGGCTGAGGCTCTTCTGCTGGTCTGGATTTACCAAAGAGTTTCCAGCGCAAGTATAGAAATGCCGAAAATTTGATTCCCAAGATTTTCTTTTTTTATTTGCTCCAGTTCTGTATTTACTAAACATGGAGAAAACTTGTGGCAAGAACGATTGTTTCGGGAACATACATGTCATAATTTGAGCTTTTTTTTTTTTTTTTTACCATTCGAAGATCAACACAAGCTGTGCGCTACATGTCAAAATTCAGAAAATGAAGCTAAAGCAATCCTACAAGAGAAGTATGATTAAAAAGATTGATCATGCAAGGAGAAAGAGAATGCTAAGAACACCTTTAGTAAATTGACTTGATTTGCGCAAGGGGAAAGGAATGATAAGAACAAAGTTAATAGATTAACTTACCTGCTAATGAGGGTAAAGGGTCTCTTTTTTTTTACTGTAAGTCAAAATTGGAACAGCTATAACTTCACCACTAGAGAATTGAAATCAGATAAATCAGTTTTTTTGTTTTTTGCATGAAGCACAAGGCAATCGAGGACCAATGGCACTTGTGCTTACAAATATCTGGAAGAAACTACAAATTCAGCGATGGTAGATGTGATGTGATGGTAGTCCTGCCTGTGTATAGTACAGTCAACTTGTTAAACCAACGCATGCGTTTTAAATGGTTCCTATTTTATAGGCCTAGCTAAATACTGATTCAGATTTATATATTATTTCTTTAATAGCGTCTCCTAAAAATGACTGATTTTGACCTATGTAATTTATCTCGCCGGGATGAGAATCTTTTAAAAATATACTTGTACACCATATTAACTAGTCTTTGGATTTAACGGAACCCAAACCTTTTTGGATCCAGAAAAAAGATTTCAGATGTTGTTTTATTTGATGCTGCTTTGTTTTATTTGATGTTTCTTTGTTTTATAATAATGAAATAAATACCATGACATTACTATATACGAATGTAAAATGCAACAGTACAAGGTACGTAATAAATTTGTCGCTTGGATTGAAACGATTATTGTATGCTTGCAAGTTTCAATACCTGTTTTATTTTAATTCCTATATCATAAATTGGAGTAAGATTAACTAAGTGTATTCTGAAGAGTTAAGATAATATACCTATTATGTATAGGCTACTATTTAATTTATAGAAGGGACATGATTTGAAAATGGCTCCAACTTTTGAGTGGTCACAATAATTTGCTCTCAAACTGCTCCTGTTCTTTTCAGTGAATTTGGATTCAGGTGTATCTATTTGTTTCCTATATAGGCAGCGATTCCTCGAAACTATGGGGGGGCTCTTCAGAGTTCTTAAGCTATAATCTGGAATACGCTGTTAGATCAAAGAGTGGAAGATGTATTTATATAAGTATTTTTCGTAAAAATTGACCTATGTTCACTTAACTGATATTTTTTTAACTGTCTTGCTTTTAAGTTGTTTTGTAGTGCTGCTCAAAGATACCTCTCTTTCCCGCGGCTACATTTGCGTTGCACCGTAAACAAACCCCTTTAACTTCCATGAAGAAACATTCCGAATGGAAGTGACTTTTTTTTCCACTCATTTTCAGTCGATTATAAGGATGAAACGCACAGTTGGGCACCAATTACATGCAGAAACCAACCACTTGTACACAACTAGGTATGGATCACAATCATAACCTCGAAACACAATATGAGTGTGAACATCGTCACGCTCAGTTGATATGGGTTGTTGACACCCGACCTACAGCGCCGATATTGTCATATTATTGTGCAAAAAGAAATGTATGCAAATGTCACCGGGAGTTATCAATAGCTTGCGAGCCAAGGTTTGGTTATCTCTGCCTTAGGGCTAGGATAAAATGTTTACAAATATTCTACAAATATTTAACCAATTTGGTCAGCGGGAAAGTATCTATCACTGTCAGACCACGCGGTTGAAAATAAAATACGTTTTATGGAACTAATTCTATATTATGTATAATCTTATACTCCCTTTGACCCTTCACTTACAACCACTCTTGGTCATGTCAATAAGAAAGAGGGGAAAGAAAGCTACGAAATTCCCATCTCAATGTAAAGAGGAAAGCTCGCTGCTAGTTCTCGAATATCTTGAAAATTTCTGTTGTGAGTATCCATCAAGAAATGACTGTATTTGTCAGAGGAAGGCTAAATCTAGAGCCCTGTTTCATCGAGCCTGGTCGCGTAGCTCCACAAATATGATTAAATTTATTATTATTATTTATCACCGCGTCTTACTACCCGTTCGGGTTATACGCTTAAGTACTAATTACGCTAATGGATTAGGACTTGTGAAGGTTGAATTTAGAGGAAGTAAACCCACATTCGCGTGGAGGGAGAGTGGAAAAACATTTAGGAAAAACCACCCCCAGTTCTCCCGACCGAGATTCGAACCTCGATCTCCCCGTCCTCGGCAGTTGAGCTTAACACGACTAGCGCGTTAGCTAACTACGCCACCGAGGCGGGTAATATGATTAAAATATCGTTGAAAATGAGCTAGTGTCACATTTTCTCAAACTTAATTATACTAATAAAACTCAAACTATAGGGTTGTTAAGGAGCAAGAGCCCTGTTGGAATTCTTTCAACTTTATTTTAGAGCGAACCATATTTTATAATAACGCATCGTATAATTAAATATTGCGTTGGAGCTGAACGTCTGCGCGGTAATTTCTCGTTTACCGATGCATCCCCCTTAATACATAGTCGTTATTACCTTACATTTCATATTAATGTGAGAATAAGCAGGTTTTTCCTCACTGCGTCTTACTACCCGTCTGTCCTATCAGCATTTAATTATGCTTATGAGGTAAGGGTGAGAAATATAATATTTTATAGGAAGTATACCTATATTTGTGGGAAGAGAGAGTAGGAACGTCCAGCCGAGATTCGAACCTCGACCTCCCCAAAACCAGCCATCCAGTCTATTGCAAAAGTAACGACAGAGCATGCGACCAACGAAGCGGAACTTCTGGCGCTTTGTCAAAAAATAAAAATAAAGATGCTTTTGAATATTAGACGTGTGAGAATCACAATCCATTCAAAGGAATTTCGAACAGATGTTTGTGGGTTCAAACCCAGCCGAGGTCGACGGAACGGATTTTTCTGGCACGATAAAAGTCCTTAGCACAACTTCCTTTGGAGTGGAAGTAAATCCGGCAGACCCATGTCGATTGTGGCAAATAAAATAACCATGGAAGGTATGTGAAAATATAATTTCCGGCAAAATTGGTAGGCCCTTTCAAGCTCGCTCATAGAAATTCACTGTGGAAGGCAACGGGGAACCACCACATTTTCTTAACTCCCCGAGTACGTTAGATTTCTACCAGATAGTGCGGACAGCACTAATCAGCCGAAAGGCTGAGTTCATGCCTAACTCCGGAGCTAAGAGGTGCGATATATATATATATATATATATATATATATATCACCACGTCTTAATAACTGATCAGATTATATTCATATGTACTTATTACTCTAATGAGTTAGGTATGAAAAAGGTTGAACTTAGAGGAAGTTTACCCACATTTGATTGGACGGAGAGTGAAAAACCATTTAGGAAAAACCTCTATCAGAATAGCCGATCGAGATTTGAACTCCGACCTTTCTGTCATCGGCAGTCTAGTCTGTCGCGAGAGTGATGCCTTAGACCATGGAGCCACCGAAGCAGGTCCGAGTTATATTCTTGGCATGGCCGAAAAAATTATCAATAGTGAAATTATGACATCCTTTCTCACAGTGATGAATTGACGTTAGGTCTGGTCTGGAATTAAGTCAGTTTGTAAGTTGTATGCTGACATAATCAGTATGTTCAAGAAGTTCACATTAAATAACCAAACAAAAATGTGTCACAAGATAAACCAAAACCGAGAAAAAACACCACACGTCCGAGTTTGTTGACACAATTGTTTTGGCAATCATTTACTAAACCATAAAATAATAATATTAACAATATTTGTTTGCAACAATAGCCGTAATTTCTTCCGCAATCTATGTTTGTATCCAATTATTTTCTTCCTCACTAATATTATTACGTATATATACGGATAAATCCGCGAATATATTGATCCACGCAGGGCTTTTTGTTGAAGTTTTAACAATGGCTACTATTTATTTGTTAAAGTGTTAGCAATGGTTACTATTCATTTGTTGCAGTGTTAGCAATAGTTACTATTCATTTGTTGCAGTTTTAGCAATAGTTAATATTTATTTGTTGCAGTTTTAGCAATGGTTACTATTCATTTGTTGCAGTGTTAGCAATAGTTACTATTCATTTGTTGCAGTTTTAGCAATAGTTAATATTTATTTGTTGCAGTTTTAGCAATGGTTACTATTCATTTGTTGCAGTGTTAGCAATAGTTACTATTCATTTGATGCAGTGTTAGCAATGGTTACTATTCATTCGTTGCAGTTTTAGCAATAGTTAATATTTATTTGTTGCAGTGTTAGCAATGGTTACTATTCATTCGTTGCAGTTTTAGCAATAGTTAATATTTATTTGTTGCAGTTTTAGCAATGGTTACTATTCATTTGTTGCAGTTTTAGCAATGGTTACTATTCATTCGTTGCAGTTTTAGCAATAGTTAATATTTATTTGTTGCAGTTTTAGCAATAGTTAATATTTATTTGTTGCAGTTTTAGCAATGGTTAATATTTATTTGTTGTAGTTTTAACAATAGCAACTACTTTATGTTGTAGTGAAGAAAATTTAACAATATCAAGATCGCATATGTTCAAGTAAAACTGTTTTAAGGCTATCAACTGCTCATAGGTATATTTCAGTGATGGAGTTTGATTAATTTCATATACTTGCATTGTGATAATTTCCGTCTGTGATATCTACTTGCGTTTTAATTGACTGGAACCTCCCATCCTATTCTTTTTCTGATACGTTTCGAGTCCAATGGATGTCCATGCTCAAGTCCACGCATAATGCATAAAAAGTTTCAACCTTATGAAATGTGCACTATATAGGCCTAAGTATTAATCATTATGTTTCATTTGTGAACGCTAAAATTCTAATTAATATGTTTCAACTTTATGTGCATTAAGTACCATGCACTATTAGTTAAGTGTTAAGCATGAAGCTAAACGCTTGTTCAGCGTCTGTAAGGACACACACAGCTCTAGTCCAAGCAGTCCTGTACCAGGCCGCCCAATGTCTTCTATCGACGGTGTTGCGTGTTACGGAACTATATGTTATGGCGCTATTACGCAAGAGAAGCGCATACAGTCTCACTGGGGTCCTACTCTTTACATACCATATTTTATTTTCATCTTCAGAAGGTTTTCTTCCTCTTTATTTCCCCCCCGAGCTTATTGAGATGACTTATATACAAAGCTAACCTAATTGGACAGCGAATATGCATACCTGCGTAACACGCTACTAACATCACGCGAACATAGTTCCCTAGTCCAGCGCTGCCAACACTGCTACCACGCCCCTGACAAACTGCTGTCTGTTGGAGTGTGTGTTGTATGAATCACACAAACTTACCGGGATGTTTTAGTTGGTGTTGTTAGGTTTCGCGGGTGTTCAGGGGAAACCTCCACTCTTAAACTGCAGTACATATCTTATGTAGCGCGCAGTCACCAGATCTTAACCCGCTTGAGACAGCGGGATGATTTGTATATTAGAAACCTATCATGTTACACAAAGTATATTCACTTTATGGACAAAAGTTTAAAGTGAGGTTAATGTCAATAATTGTGTATTATTGTGATTATTATTATCATTGTTGTTGTTATTATTATTATTATTATTATTATTATTATTATTATTATTATTATTATTATACTAAACACGCTTTAAATATACACTGCATAAAATCACCTGCCATGAGTATGTTAGGGTTTGAATTTTAGTAAATCGAAATGAAGATTTTTTTTACAAATAAGTTAAATTGTTTTCCCCTCCTCTATCCATGCGAGTGTGTGTGCACTTTCTTAAATTGACTATCTCATCTCTATATTATTAGATTGATTATAATATAATGTCGTTTATAGCCTTAGTTTTTACTTTCTTTAACAGATACGATTAAATCATCAAACGCCATGTAGACCTGCACTAAATTAATGACCGAAATACCACACTAATAGCTCACAGTTGGTAAACAGACTTCTTAGATTTGAATAAGTAGCATTCATCTGTGCATCATACCTCGCACCGACTATGGGAAGTTTGAGCATTCTATAAAATTGGCGCACCATCGCACTTCCCCGTATATATCTTTCCGCTTCCCAAAGAACGTAGCCCAACTTCACACCAGGTCAGCAGCAGAAGAAATAAAACATGGAAATACTCTATCGATTGTTTTATTAGTATCCCAGTCATAGCACCATTCGTTCGTGGACTCTTCCGTCGTAGACTATTCCTTTTGCATCTCGATCATTGATTGAGGCGATACTAACATGACTCCCTCTTGAGTCTTAAGTCATTCATTGACCATAACATCTTACTTATACAATACTTGATCATTATCCATACATCATACTCATAGTTATTGCTCGAAGGCATACTCATCATTCGATCATAAATCACAGTCAAGCTGGATACTTATATAACATTTAATGGTGTTCATGCACCATGCTTGAACAGTGTATAATCGGAAACCAGTTTCATTCTATAACAACATAAGATCCTTGGTATACCTTATATACATCAGCACGGGATGCATTGCATTACATCATCACATTTAATCATATATTAACATCATTCATTTGTTGAAATCCCCATCACTTTTGACTTTTCATTGTTGATCTCCATGCCATATCTTCTTCCTATCTCCACTAGCCGGTCCATCATTTCCTGCAACTCTTCTTCATGTTTGGGCAGCAATGCTAGATCATCTGCGTATTTTACTGTATTGATGACTGTAACTATAATTACTATGTTAATTAGGATTAACAATTTACTCTGAAATTTCCAATGAGTCCTTAGTGCAAACAGTTTGAGGAGCTCTGCCGTAAAGCTCCAAGCTCCATTTTACACACACCTTCTACTGACGTACCAATACCAAGCAGCAGTGTTGTGCTGTACCAACTGGATGTACAGTTGGTACAGCACAACACTGCTGCTTGGTATTGGTACGTCAGTATATATATATATATATATATATATATATATACATCAATGGTTCTCAACGAGTGAGGCGCGGCACAGACATTTCCGACTTTATGTTATTGCTGATCGAATGTAATTAGATCTAGTTTAATTTAATAATATTTCTTAAACAGAAGTTAGATAAAACTGTCCGAAAGCTCTAACATATTATTTCTCAAGATAATTGATTGGCTTCCAATCAAAGAGTTGAGTAATTAATGAGAACCTTAAGCCAGTCGTTTCTTACACAAACGTGTTCAATTTGTGGTCGAATCGAGAACAAACACATGCATTTCCTATTCAACTGAGAGAAGTATATGTGCATGAGCATGTCCGAGTCTACCAACTTGCACGTTTAGTGTGCCACAACAAAGAACAGTGTGCAGTGAGCAATAACCACTATTATAATCCAGGACAATCCCCTTGTAGAACAGTTGAATCACTTGTATCTCTCTATCTCCTGGAATTCTCTCTCCTTCTTCAAGAGATGTGCCAAGCGCATCAGAGAGCTTATCCGGCTCACACGTGGAACTGAAGCGTCACATTTAGCTCAAAGACGTCGCTACCCACGTGCTACAAACAGCTGCCCTCACGGAGACGAGAGTTGGGGGGAAGCTGAGAAGACAACTCACGTCATAAACTTTGAAGGGAAATAATAAAACAGTGTCAGACTCAGAGAAGGAAACAAGTGAGCTTGCCACAGTAGTTAGATTTCCTGCTGTGCACCTGTGTTGGATATCCGCGTGTCCCGCACAAGGATCGAGCTCCTACCTCCTTGCTACCAGTAACCATGTTATTGTGATAGTGACGCCTTGAACCGTGCGACCACCCAATGGGAGGTGCAATTAGATTGTTTTAAGAGCATAAAAAGTTCATACAAATTGTCAGAATTTCCTCAGGTATAATAATATAATATAATATATTTACTGTTCATCAAGTATTATTCTGAGTACTAGGAGAAGGCGTTTTATAATTAATATCATAAACATTTGAATGATTTGCAAGTCGATCAAATATATATGATATAAAATTATGACAGTTGAAGGGTACATGAGAAAGGGGGAGGGGGTGGAAGTCACATTAAACACATTTTCCTGGACAGCAACCCTATATAACAAACCCCAAAAGGACTCCAGACAATTTTTTTTTAATCAATTTAAATATGACAGAGACCTATTTTAACCAAAGTCTAAAGTGCATTAGAAATATATCATGATTGTCTAACAGATGGCAGCATTAACTCAATGATTGTCTAACAGATGGCAGCATTAACTCAATGATTGTCTAACAGATGGCAGCACTAACTGAAGTTGAGCTAAAATTGAACTTTTCACCCCCGTGCTCTTCAAATATTATTCGCTAGGATAAACCCCCTGACCTAACTAATGGTATATTGTTATAATGTTTTATTATATTCAATCAATTATATAATTACGTCGAATTCAGATTTCATAATTGGTTAAAAAGGCTGATTCATGTTTGTAAGTTGTAAGAAGCAACGAAAACACTCGGGTCAAATGGAAATCGATAAAACTTCTCAAGTTCTTGATTGAATTTGAATAATATACGGCACCATTTTCAGCTAGAGTTTGATTTTGGCGGGAAGAAAAGTAGAAGCCAGTTAATAAAGTTACTAAAACAATTTTGATATATTCATACATCAAGTCATGTTATCTACAGCTGTCACTTTTGATATATTATATTATTAATACCTATAAAAAACACAAATAATAAAGTAAAATGTTATCAATGTTGGCAGCATAGAAATATGTGTGAATTATCTAAACTGTTCTTCCAAACATAATCAGAGTAATAGAAAGTATTAATTTAAGCTTGCTCTGTTTCACATCTAGATCGAGCCAACCGCTATCAGGTAAACTTAGTACAAGCTGACACAAGCACATGCAGTAGCAGGGGAGACCAGAGCGCATTGTAACATTTTTACAATCAAATTTATGCTGAAGAAAAGTAATACATTCATCAGCGGTAGAAATCAACCATCCCTATCTCCTTGCCACACCTAACACTTCCCTACCCCATTCAGTTGACATGCCATAGCTAGAGAGAGAGATGGGTGTGTAATGTTTAGCTGCTGTAAGTATGTATAGGCAGGATTATCTTTACCAGAGCCAACAGGACCAAACTTGCAGACAGTACTGTGAGCCCAGTACACAGAGGCCCAGTACAATGAAACCACATTTTCCCTTTCAAGCCAAACAAAACTTGTCTTCCTTTCATTTGAATGTGTCTATAAAAGTTAGGCGTATTTTACTATACAAACACTTTTGTTTTTAAATTTGGTTGGCAGTATTTGCTTAGTATTTTTTATTTATTTTTTTCAATTTAATTTTATTTTCTAGACGATTTACCTCTTCCAACTTTCTCTTCTCAGGTTTGGAAAACTGATTTTAATTTCTTGTTCTGATCCTCAGTGAATTTTTCCAATTTTACTACATGTTGAAATAATGTTTAGTTGTGAACAAGTACTTCAGCTATTTTCATGCCTGCTTCGGTGGCCGTATGGTCTAAGACGTCACTCTTGTGTTAGACTAGACTGCCGATGACAGCGGGATCGGGGTTCTAATCCCGATCGGGTGTATTTAAGGATTCCAAAATGGTTTTCCACTCTTCTTCCACGCAAATTCGGGTGAATTTTCTCTAAATTTAACCTTCTTCATTCCTAGCTCGTTAGTATAATACTACATATTCTGCGTACAGCCTGAACAGGTAGTAAGACGCGGTGCTAAGAAAAAGCTATTTTTCATAATATTATATTTTATTTTGTACCCGATTTCCAGATATAATCAGAGGAGGTATGTGTGTACTGTTCCTTGTTTGGATTTATGTTGTGAGTGAGCATATTGGGCCTGTCAAAAAAAGTAGTAGTAGTAGTAGTAGTAGTAGTAGTAGTAGTAATAGTAGTAGTAGTAGTAGTAGTGGTAGTAGTAGTAGTAGTAGTAATAGTAGTAGTAGTAGTAGTAGGTCATAATCTCAATATTAAGATAAGTTCATTTAAAAGTCACTGTTTTCTTATAAAATTTAGATTATTGTAGGTTATTAAAACGTAGTAAATAAGAATAAAAATCCACCATTATGAGAATAATAACTAAGGCATTAACTTAGCTGTAGAATAAAACGTTGGTTTTTCTAAAAACCTTTTTACTATAAACTTTCAATTAATGAAAATGAATTATAGGCGTTAGTAACAACAATAGTTTTAATATACCAAGATTAGTTGTAACCATTGTTGAATGACTTCGGGATGAATTGCAACGGTTGTAAGCTCTAAAATACAAAAACCAAAAACAGAAAATAGTAAAATTATAATAAACTTACCTGTAAAAGCACAAATTAAATAAGAAAACAAAATAGTTTTATGTTAACAGCATTCCAAGCTATAAAAAATGTTTTCTGTGAATTATTAAAAAAAACTTTGTAGCCCCTAGCCCGGAAAAATTACTTAACCCTGCTCGAAACAATCGGATCATAATAATGGACAATCGATTGTGCGCGGCGTTCCTGGGACTATTCAAGACCAACATACTAAGGTCAAAGACACGTTGTTTGTCTTCATTGATAGTGAAATAAATCGACTGTTGCAACTCACCCCGCTCTCCCCTTCCAGCTGAAACAAGTGAATGTAGTACTAGCTGAAACAATATCGAAGTGAATGTAGTACTAGCTGAAACAATATCGAAGTGAATGTAGCAACAGCTGAAGAAATATCGAAGTGAATGTAGCAACAGCTGAAACAATATCGAAGAGAATGTAGCAACAGCTGAAGCAATATCGAAGTGAATGTAGCAACAGCTGAAACAATATCGAAGAGAATGTAGCAACAGCTGAAACAATATCGAAGTGAATGTAGCAACAGCTGAAGAAATATCGAAGAGAATGGAGAACTTGCAGCACCTATTTAACAAATGAAACAGGCGAAGAGCTACTGTACTCGAGTTTAGTTGGTAGTTAGTTACCAACTAAAAGTTTAAGAGAGAGGAACGCATTAAAAAGTTGGATGGAGTAGAGCTGATAAAAGTACATAACGTAAAATATCTTGGAAGCATTATTGAGGAGAAAGGTGGAAGTAGAGAGGATTTAATGAGAAGAGGACAGCAGGGAGAGTTGTTCTATAGATGTGTAAGAGACCTACATTGAAGAAGAGAAGTGACCTTGAAGTGTTGTACAAGGGGTACTTTGTACCTATTGTCACACATACTGCAGAAAAATGGACAATGAATGGAAGAGAGACTAGGAAAGTGGAGAACATGGGGATGAAGTTTGTGGGGAGCAAGTAGCTGTCAAGATTAGGAATGAAGTTATCCGGGAAAGAATGGGGGTAGAAAGAGTGCATGAGATAGTAGAGGAAGCAAGATTGAGATGGTATGGGCATGTAATGAGGATGGAAAAGAATAGGCCAAAGAAAATTATAGAATTGAAGTTTGTGGGGAAAAAACCGCAAGGGAGGCCAAGAAAGAGATGAGAGGAACAGATAAAAGAAAGTGTTCATGTGAGAGGAGAAGAATGGAATAAATTAAAGGAGGAATAATGGTGGAAGGGCAAAGGAAGATGGAAGCAGTTTACTAAACTGACCCGGCCACAGGCTGGAAACAGTTCATGATGAGTTTATTTATAGATCCAGCCCTTTTTATAAGTATATAACTTTGTTGGATCAGTCACTTTTGAATGTACAGAATGTTTAGTCCAAGGCTTCTGACAGAGATTACATTATTCTCTTAAAAGTGTATTGTACTAAGTCTTCATTCAAATCTGTCCTTTTGGTAGGTTAATTTTCCATCACCTTGATCAATGGCACTCATGTACATTTTATATAATTATGTGATTTATCTCTGTGGTTTTTCATTCATCTCTCTACAGAAGATTGCGGGTGCACTTACCCTTAAACTTCCTTTTTAATTCTCATCCCTTATATTAAGCCATTGTTAACCATGTGTTGAAAATAATATTAAACGAAAAAAACTTGTTTGAGAGTTATATTTCATGATTGGTGATGTTTGAGGGCTAGATTTCATATTTGGTGATGTTTGAGGGTTAGATGTCATGTTTGTTGATGTTTAAGGGTTAGATTTAATATTTGTTTATGTTTGAGGGTTAGATTTCATATTTGGTGATGTTTGAGGGCTAGATGTCATGTTTATTGATGTTTGAGGGTTAGATTTCATGTTTGGTGATGTTTGAGGGTTAGATGTCATGTTTGGTGATGTTTGA
>CABFWO010000681.1:251755-264952 GCA_902155825.1 Timema genevievae | reverse complement strand
GGGGGGGGTCAAAAGGTCAGTTGGCCCCCCTGTGAAGGTTAGGAAACTAATAAAAAAAATTAATGAAAGTTCAAATTTTAGAAAGAAAATACAACACAGATAAATTATATGATTTTTTTAAAATCTTTTTACGCGCAGAAAGCTCTTAATCTGGGTCCACACGTTCGTTATTCGTCCACGTTTATTCAATTTGCGATATGACTCACGCAAGTGTGGAACTATATTCGTTTTCATGTACGAATATTTGTCGTGCATACCGAATAACGAACATTTTTCCTCATAGAGACGGTAGACTACCACACATCAAAGAAGACTAATAATCGCCTGAGAGCAGTTCATCCACGAATACCGAATATAGAATATGTGTGGACAGAAGAGCGGCGGAGCTGTGGGGGACTCTGCCCCCCTGGAATAACTCCCACCCAGATGTAATTAAAATCCTCTGGTATTAATGAATATGAAGCTGAAAGATGGCCTTAAATCAAACTCCAAATTCCAAATGACTTCTAGATGCATTCTATTGTCACAAATTTGCTGGAAAAGACCGTTAACTGGCAGAAAAAGTCAGAGGAGGAAAGCTATAAATAACTTCTAAGGTGATACAAATTTCAAAAATGTCTAGGGGAGGACAACCCCAAAAAGCTTCTAATAGCATGTCATTTTGAAGAATTTTCAGGCGAGGACTATCTCAAATAGCCTAGGTTCTGAAATAATTGAATTTTCAAAATGTTGTCGGTGGAAGACCACGTCAAATATTTTCATATAGAGGTATCTAACTATCGTAAAAAATTAAGGTGTGTGTCATTCTAAATAGCTTATAGGGGCATCAAAATTTCAAAAATGTCTGGTGAGGAACACTCCTAAATGGTTTATAAAATAATCTAATTAAAAAAAATCAAGACGATGACTTCTCATAGCTTCTACAGTGAACCATTTTTCAAAAAATTGTTGAAGGAGGGTCACTCCAAATAGTTTATAAAAACTATAAGGTTTAAAAAAATTGGAGAGGATGACCTCGGTTTAAAACCTACATTAAGATCAAATATGAATGAGAAACTGTAAAATGGTTTTAAACTGAAATCCAACATTGTAAGTAACTATGTTATTTATAATTATGACCCCCTATAAAAATGATTTGGATCCACCCCTGGTTCCCCCTATTCCTAATGGTTTACCACCGTCTCCAAGCAAATATTATGGTACTTTTCCTAAATTTTATATTATCATTCCTAGCTTATTAGCTTAATTAAATACGGCTGGACTAGATGTGTTGTAAGGCGCGGTGCGTTAGAAATATATTAATATTACGTGCATTCATAGAACAAATATATTTTTATGGATGAGATTAAAATGTGAATGACAATATTGTTCTTAGTTTATACAGGTGACGGTGTTTCCTCACACAACTTTAAACTGACGCAGAGTACCCCCATGTTTAGAAGAGTAAATCAAAAGTGTTGAAGACCTTGTTATGTAAGAATTATCTTGCTATCTAATTAATAATGATCTAGACACTAGGCCTGGGGCGTACCATTCTAAGTAAAGTTAGTTTGTAATCTGTGTAATGTATTTTAGTAATGAGTTTAGAAAGCGCATGATGAGGTTCTCGATTAAAATGACGCTTAAAAATTGCTTGTATGATTTCGTGGGCAGACACACAATAACAACAAAACGGTAATAATCGTATTTACTAAAGATTCAATCACACATTCACCTAGATGAGATAAAATATTTTTGAATCATGTAGCTAATGAACATGCTCGCAGCTTGAGGTGGGGTCCAGCTCGACGTTAGGCTCGCTAGTCTGGACGCAGCTTTGAATCAAGCCGCTTTGCGATACCAACAAGAGACGCATGATCACCAACAAAATTTGTTGTTGAATAGATATATAGGTATTTTAGGTTATCGCCATTCCAAATGTGTTTTACGATGATGCGCTTACTGACTTTTACGTGTTGTTGTATAGAGTGTACAAAGCTGAAAATACTTCAACTGGTGCCAAGCGTATAACGCTGAAATCTAGTGATTGGTTTATTACTCATCAAGTGCCCCCGTTTCTGTCCCGCATGCTTTTAGGTGAACGTTTTAATCAATAAACTCAAAGTTGAATTGTTTATTCAACTGTTACGCACAAGTTGTTTTTAAACTACCCATGTCCATTTGAAAGCATTACACAGAATACAAATGAAACTAATTCAACTCGAAACCAATTTCCCGTCCGGTAGCCCTCTCGCCCAGCTTAAGAAGTTGCTAAGTCAACTTCGAATGAGAAGGGATCACAAGTTGGTAGCCACAGTTCCGAAACTTGTAATCTTCGCCTAACTACTTTGAAGGACGTACTGGAGTGCGCACTCTAATCAGGGGCAGCAGTGGAGGACTAGGCAACAACCAGGCAACTTGATGATAGCCACACGTAAAAATAAAGCCCCCTTAGATAAGATGGGGAAAACAACATCCAAGGAATCGTCAAATAAACCCGACATGTTTGTTAGAAAATGTACTCCCACTATACTTATCTAATTCGATTTAATTCTATAAGTGCCCTCTATCATGGTCGAGATCGTTGAGGCATTGAAGGACTCAAGAATCTTGTTGAGGCTAAGATATAATCTTCAGATGGCAATGGGTGTTAAGGAGAGTTAGGAGTTTGCTACAAGGGCGTCTTCAGACGTTAATAGCCACACTTGCGTAGATCAAAGTACACCAAAATATTAACGATGGCCAAGATTTCGACTCTCTGCGATATTCTAAAATAAGAGTTTCCAGTTGGCGGCTCGAGATGACCTTTTTACGGCACGGTTTATTGTAAAAGTAATCTAATGTAATAAAATTGATGTTTCTATCCGAGAAACATAGAGTTTTGACTTGCGTGGGAAAGCTACAAATAATGTTCATGCTTAATTTCTTCCTCACATCTTCTGTATTATATTGACATATCGAAGATAGTATATTTTAGTATGAAAAATTATTTTGGTTTGTAATTAAACTTGTTTAAATTTAACACTTCTTATTTCATTCGCAGTTTTCATTCATCCACTCTCATTTTTGCATATTTTGACAAAAATTAGCCGATTATATTCGTGGACTCAACTGGTGTCCTCAGGCATTTTTAAGTTGGAAAACCCTGTTCTAAAATAAAGTATTTAAAAAAATAAAATCCCTTTGTTCAAGAGTTAAATTAGCGACTAGAAGTTAAGTTGTTATGTTTGTAGCTACAGCTTGCACAGGCTTCCATCGGTATATGTTTTTATTTATTTGCGTGAGCAATAATTTTTAGGCTTGTGACAACAATGAAGATTGCGATTTGGCTGGCATCTGTAAGAATTCCTCTAGTTTTCATGTGAAAAGCACTAGATTTGATTCTAAAAATGATTGCAGTGGCTATTGATGGCACGTCGGCCGTCAAATCAAATTATAAAAAGCCGAGGGCCGATCTATAATAATCGAGAAAGCTCGCGTTTGTCGTGGTCAAATGCTATCTGGCCCAATTTTTTAAAGGTTGGAGGGAAAACGCACTGAGGGTCTTTATAAAACGTGGAAACAAATTAGGACACACACACCTAAGATGTATTAATAGTTTTTCAAAGCATGTTCTTTACACCCCATCAACGCTAAGAGTTTCATAAAATGTTGAAAATATGGTAAGAGATTCCTAAAATTAGTATCGCAGTGTTAGAAAGACAAAAACTATTTCCACAAAGACTCCTTGGTGCCCAATAGGAGGTTCGCAAAGACAGGCCGGACTTAATTCATCATTCAGCCCACGAGCTTCCCCAACTATTTAACCTTACCCCCCTCCCCCTTCTCTACCCACATCATCGTTCTCTTCAACTGAATGTAATAAAAGCTAAGTTGATCTTGGCAGACGTGCAAGTTCCCTGAAATTGCAGTTGGCGAACTCTTACCACCTCGTCCTTCGAAGACGAGCTTAGATATCTCACGAACACGGCCGAAAGGGACTAATCAACCCTAAGAGGGGGGCTAGGGAGGGGGTTAGAGGGTCCACACCACCTCGTCGTGGTGAGAGGAAGGAGAGGAGCGTGCACAAACACTACCTCGAACTTCAAGGATCGTTATGAATGCCCTGAATTCCATCAAATTGGAAGGAAAGAGCCCACCTAGTCAAGCCGCCCGTGCGGTTGGTGCTTCGGAAATTCTGCGGCGGACAACTCTGTTCAACAGCCCACAACCACCTCACCCTTTTAAACCAAGCATGATTGACGGTAAGATACAAACCTGATTCTCGCGACCGTCGCAGGATACATTTTATTTTTACTATTGGAATTTATAAGCTCGTCGATACAATGAGGTGATTAGGGCTTTCAGGATGAATTTACAGTACTGGAAGTAGCTTACTGCTTCTGCAGATGGTCTTTAAATAGAGTTTTAACAGAGAAACTCGATTCTTAAATTTTGATTTAATATTTAGTTGAGGGGAAACTTTTACACTAACATATCGAGTTATGGTAATTAATTATTTGCACATTACTAGCCTTCAACTCAAACTTTTGAAACAAAATTAATCCAAAATAGGTTCAAGGTTGGCGTGGTGTACTAACATTTTAGAAAACATTATAAAAATATATGGAGCGTAGTTCATATTAAAGGAAGAAACGATTGACTTTTAGTTCGTTGTTTTAGAGTGAATGAGCTACAGCAAACAGTCAATGTATAAAGTCAATATGGCAACACAAACTAAATATAGCATTATATGTTATGGTATTGTATTTAAGTGTAGAAGCATATAAAACTATTGTTAAAATAAAATATTCCTTCCCTTTCCAATTGGATTGGATTCCAATTTTTTTGGCGAGCAATTGCTTTTAGAAGGAGAATCAAATTGCATTAGTTGTGGGTTTTTTTTAAACTATTAAGTTTTATCTTTGGTTTAATAATATTACTTATTTTAGGATGTAGATAGGGTGAAAGCCAATGTTTTTGCAAGTAGAATATAAATCGTGTCACCGTTTTCTCTTCTAGACTATCTTTTTAATATACTAGCATGATTCTGGCATTAGTTGCAGCTATATTATGTTTGGATGAAAGGAGGATAGAAAGTTTGCTAAGTTTTGCCTTGGATGTTGTTTCGCTCAATTTCGTGACTCTATAAAGCTGAAGGTAATAACTGGACCAAGACAAACGTTGTTCAGTGAGTAAAACGCGCAATTCCAGGTCTTGTATAGTGAAACATATTTTGATGTGATAGTTTGTATCAACATTAGTATATGTGTTTGTATTAACATTTGTAAATGTGTTTATGTCTAGACAATTTTCAATACTCTGCATAATATTATTTTAGCATCGCGTCTTAGTACCTGTTCAGTTTTTACACATATGTACTAATTATACGTAGGAGCTAGAGATGATAAAGGTTAAATTTAGAGGTAATGTGCCCGCACTCGCAAAGAGGGTGAATGGAAAACAATTTTAGAAAAAACTCAATACACCACACCGAGATTCAAATCCCGATTCTCCCTGTCATCGGCAGTCTAGTCTTTTCACGCGAGGGATAATTTAGACCATGCGGCCACCAAAACCGGTTTGTTATAATTAAAGGCTAAGCGGCAATGTTGTTTAATTTAATTTGGAGACCATCATATGTAAGGTAGTGCAAAACACATGTACTTTGTCACATGACATTTTAATTAAACCAGCATACTAATAACTTCCATTAGTTATGCAAATGTACTACTTTAGTGATTTAATTATGATGAGAAGTGTGTAGTATCAGTTTATTTGACGTTTGTCAAGTAGCTCTTCATGCAAATTACCTATTTCGTCTCTAATACAGTAAATTAGTCTTTCGAGACAATGAAGTCTGAATAATCCTGCTTCATTGTCTAGGTGCTGCTGCATGTATCTAAATAGTACCTAATTCATGAGCTTAAGCAGGCGCATGCTTGTCAACAAGCTAAACTCAGCGTATGAGCTATTTACAGACTAGTGTTGTATGTATATCTTAGATTATTTATTATTAAACTTTAAGATCGATGTTATGAAAGAAAAAAACTGTGCGATGCACCGCACAGACTTTCTTTATTCTTAAATAATGACAATTACCAATAAATCGTAAAATTTGTGAAACTAAATAATACAAACTGTTGCAAAAACACTCCAACTAAGAGCTTGAATTTAATAATATAGGCTACTATGTTACAGAAACATTGAGAAAAAAGGAGCCTCTCTGTCCACAAAAAGTATAACAATCAATTTCATATATACTACATACTACTATATAAAAAAGCTAATATGTTTGCTTATAGCTCAGAGAATATTGGTTTGATAAAAATACATTCAAAATTAAAATATGTTTATTTTTAATAGTAGGCTACGACAACATTAAAATGATAAGTTATTTATTATCTCAAATAGTTGCGGATATATGATCAAAATGGGAAATTTCCGCTTCTCTAAAGTGTCCTTAAAGTAATTTGAATGGGAAAAGGAAAATGAGTTTTTTTTTAAATGTTAAACAATGCCTGGATACAAAATTTAGTAAAATTCGTTAGAGCGGATATTTAAAAAATCAATTTTATCTCTTTTTTAACTTTCGATTTCTTTGAAGATCACAATCTTCTCTCTCCGAGGAGTCGAGGAAAAGTAAATTTAGCGTAAGGGTTTATAAGATGTTTATTAATATTTGAACACATATTTGTCAAATATTGTTTTTTTGAAAGCTACTATCAAATATGTTGTTATTACTTTTATGTATATTTATATTATTATTTTAAGATCCTATTTTAGAATAACATTTAAAAAATAAATGGTACGGCGCACCGCACAGACTTTCTCTCTCTTTCTATAAACTCGTAAGATTTCTGAACGGAATAATGTACATTGTATCATCACCACTCCACATAAGAACACGTATAAAATAATATACAATGATATAGAATCAATGAGAAAAGAGGCGCATCTTTGTCCACCTAAGAGCATTTCAAACAGTTTAATGTCTTCCACAAGGGTCAACACTTCGTATTAAAATTTCGATTTCTGGTTAAAATTTTAACATTTTATAAGGTGTTGCAGATCTTCAAGTCATCGCATTGATATTTAATTATTCATTTATACATTTTGACCAATAAAAAATGTAAATATTGACTATTGAGTCTAAAATGGAGATAGATCATTGCTATGCAAACATTTCTCCTAAGAGATTTAAGGAAAAATAACATACTTTTTTAGATACTTATATTTAATTACTCTATGGCATTGGAGAATTATTGCGTTAAGACTTAAGTAGTATATGTTTACAACTAAAGCTCACAAAATTGTATTAATATATTTGCAAATATCTCAGAAACTGTTGCTTTTATAAAAATATATGTCAAATAAAAGTTTTTTATTTCTAATAGTCCTACAATTTTGCAATGATAAGTTGTTTAGTTTCTCAAATAGTTGTGGAGATACGGAAATTAACGCTTCTGTAAAGTACCCTAAAAATCATTTTCATAGGAAAATGAAAATAGCCAGTTTATTTATAATCTTAATCAACGCCTAGATACGAATTTTAATCAAAATCGTTTGAGCAGATTTTGAGAAAACCAAATTTTTCTCTTTTCGCCCTTCAGTAAACTACCCTTAATTTTAAGTTTTTATAGACACACAGACAGACGGCATTGCAAAGACTATTTTTTAGGGTTCGGGGGGTCATGAGACGTCGACATCCATCAACATTTCAGGTTAGTTTTTTTTACGGTCGCAATACTTAAACTTTAATGTCCAAAAAGTTAAAAAATTCATATAATTGCGTATAGATTGAAAGTTATTGATTTTATAAAAATATGTTTCGGATAAAATATCTGTATTATAAATATATATACATATTTGTAATGCTAAGTAATTTCATATCTCAAATAGTTTCGGAGCTATTATAAAAAATGTTAATTTACGCATCAGACCGGAGCCCTTAAAGCCATTTTGCCGAAATATTGAGAGTAGCCATTTTGTTTGGAATATTTATTAATGTTCATAAATGAAATTTAATCAAAATCGTTAGAGCCGATTTTGAGAAAATCGACTTTTTCTCTTTTTTCCCTTCAGTAAACTACCCTTAATTTTAGGGGTAGATATCCAATTCCAAAAACCCCTTGGGGCAACCCTATGAAAACCCTAGATATCAAGTTTCAGCTCAATCGGTAAAATAGTTTAGGCTCTAGTTGGAGGTATAGACAGACAGACAGACAGACAGACGGAAATTCAAAAACAACTTTTTCGGATTCAGGGAGTCATGAAACGTCAAAATTCATCAAAATCTCGAATTCGATTTTTTTGACGATCACCATACTTTCTCTACCTGTAAGATAGAGAGAAAGTAAAAAACACTAAAATTGTAAGATTTTCAGATTTTTCGTTGATTGTTTAAGGTTAACCAAGCAAACGAATTTCAAGACTCTGGGATGTATTAACCGAAGGTTTTGATAAATGGTTCATTTAACATAGGCCTGAAAAATATCTAGATATATCTTGCCATAAAATATTTTGTGATCTTACGTTCAATGTTATGCCAAAACTACTAATAATACAAAAAATATTTGAACCACACTATTATTATTAGAACGAACCATTTGTTTAGTGTCTTTTAAAAAATTAAAAGGGTGTTGTTCATCGGTATAGTTGGGTGTGTGCGGGCGTGCTTGACTTACTTGAGAGGCTGTTTATTTTTACACACTAAGTCTTACTATCCGTCCGCCCTATTCCTAATTTTAATCACACTAACGGGGTAGGTATAGTTCAGGAATGTATAGTTTGGTGGAAATGCGCCCACTGGATGGAGAGTGGTAAAACAATTAGGGAAAACCACTATTAGTAGGTTAACACCCAGCAGGGATCGAAACCCCAACCTCGACACCGAAATACCAGACTATATGAGTGTAACGTTCGGTTTGCGAGCCCGCCAATGTGGGTCTAGGCTGGGGTTTGATTCTCAACTGACGACATTTTTATATTCCAACGATCATCGTTTTCATTCTTTCTCTAGCTAGGTGAATTGTCGGCGGCAATCATCGAATCACCACACTCGAGTATAATTAATATAAATTCCAGCAACCCACCACACTTCATTGTAAGAGGAAAAGATAGTTATTGGAATAATACAAATGAGAACATGATATATTTATAAAAATATATAATTTTCTTTTAGCGCCTTGTACAAGGACGTTCTTTTTCGTCACTAGCCCATGTTTAAGGTGGAAAATTCCAATCCTCGTCAGAAGAATTTATTAAAGACATAGTCTAAAAACTCGAATAGGTTTGTATTGGATGCTAGTTTAGGTTAGTCCGTTTCACAATAATCGCGGTAGATCTTTGCGATAGCACGACGCGCACAGATGCCCTGACCAAGGGTTCCGGGAGGAGCGTGGTGAGTTGATGCGTATCCGACTGGCAATGGCGTGTGGTGAGTTGATAAATAGACAGTGGGATGTAAACAATAGACCTGTGGTGAGTCTATGATTATCCGACTGGCAATGGCGTGTGGTGAGTTGATAAATAAACAGTGGGATGTAAACAATAGACCTGTGGTGAGTTGATTGATAAACAGTGGGATGTAAACAATAGACCTGTGGTGAGTTGATTGATAAACAGTGGGATGTAAACAATGCTCGTGTGGTGGGTTGAGAGATAAACAGTGGAATATAAATAAGAGACCTGTGGTGAGTTGATAGATAAACAGTGGGATGTAAGCAATAGACCTTTGGTGACTCTATGAGTATCTAACTGGCAATGGCACGTGACTAGTTGATGGATGCCCATTCTTATTCGCTACTTAGAGTGTACAGAGAGTATGGAACGGTGACCTAGTATTCTATACACTATTGTTTTATAAACAATACATTTTGTGTTACCTTACTACTTCTTATCTAACACAGAATTCATAAATAAAATATCGTAAGATAAGACTAGAATATAAGAAATATTAATATTTTCATTCAGATACATTAACTATAGTATACATAATAACAAATTGTAGCACCTTTTATAAATACAAAACAATACACAAAATGCCAGGCATTAATTTGTTGATAATTGTATTATGTCTGTCTACTGGTGCAAGAGAATATTTCTCAAACTTAGCTAAACTAAAAAAATAATAACAAAAAAAATGTCCTCGTGAAATATTTAAAGAAAACTTTTAAGTTTCCCACAATATTTTAAGAGGATGTAAAAAAAAAGTAAACATATAAAAAGCTTTTACTATCATGAAAAGAGTGTTTTTGTTAAACAATTACAATATAACAAAGTCTCTAAACAAATCCCACGCGAAATACGATGAAGGAGCAGCAGCCCTCTTAACATAAAATAAGCTTTTTACAAACAAATGTAAGCGTAGGCCTATATTTATTTTTTAAATGAGAAGCCAGCTTTTATTTGTTTTTATTTCGTAATATAGGGTATAGGTTAAGAAGAATAAACATTTATATATATATATATATAATAAAAAACAATAGGTTTAATTGATAGAAAATGTACCCACACTCACTTGGAGGGACAGTGGGAAACCGTTTAGAAAAAAAACCTCAATACATTGGAAGGGGATACGAACCTACCCTTCACCAGCAAACCAGACAATGTAGATGAGTTTGACGTTTAGTCCGCGTGACCACCGGTGCGGGATGTACATATTTACTCTTGTTTATACTTAGTTCATCCCTAACACATTAGCGTAAGCAGACTGATAGCCCGAGCCGGTAGTAAGACGTAATGAAAATAAGATATTGAATTAATGTTTTTATTTTGTTTCTTACATAAGATATCAATGAACGCTTTTCTGTCGACGCTTCTTAAAACCCAACAAATTAAAATAATAGTAAGAAACATTCCACACATGCCCTCGGCTCTTTATTCCCACACCCGCACCCAATGAGGAATTAAGAACGTAAATATCAATAACCGTATATAATAATAGTGTCCAGAAAATAAATCCAACGAGGGGGAACCACCTCAACAATATCCGCTCCCCACTCCTCGAATCCCTAAAGTACGAGCTAAGAGTTTCCAAGGGTTTATCAAAGAAGCGCTTCGTTAAGCAGGAACCCCGCCCCTCATATACCGACGAGAAAAAAGGGGGCGGGGGAATAGGAGGCTGACGAACGCGCGCCGTGATGAATGTGGAATGTTACAAGGCAGGCGAGGGGAAAGAGCTGTTCTTAATTCGGGAACCGTCTCCTACAATTCACCACCCCACCCCACCTTCCCATCCCCACCACTGCCGCACATAACACCGTCTCTCAAATGGATGAAATTTGCATAGCAAAGTCAAGGCCGCGTGAAATCACGGAAACATCCGTTACTGCACTAACCCTCTCCTCCCCCATTTCACCCCATCACCTCCACCACTAACCCTGGACCAACAATCAGACCGCACTTAAGTTACCGTGCATAATTCACCCGCAAACGAGGCGACGGCACTCTTTAATTCACATTATTTATGTAGACCTTTAGGGGTAGCAATTGATAAAATGATGGGGATAATCTGGCGTCTACGTCATACCACCCCTGACAGAGGGTTCGGTAAATGAACGAGGACATAACGGAGGTTCTCATGTCGTAACAAACGCGTCAAATAAATTTTGAACACGAATAAATGAACATTCAGGTTTATAAGAGTGATGGTAGAAATGTGAAAGCGGTGTTACATTTAAAAAGGAACTTGAATCGTAAAATCAGACGTCGGCGGGCTGAGGCGGCATCAGTTTTGTTTGTTTTGCCGATAACAATTAGATCGGGGGTCGAATCCCAGTCAAGGTGTTTTCTTTTTCCACTAAACGATTTTCCACCCTGCCTCCACTCAAATTCTGGTATATTTTCTCTACATTTTTCCTTCCTCATTCCTACTCCATTAGTGTTTATATGGGCAGTGCTGGTGGTAGTAAAACGCAGCGCGCACGCGCGCAAACACAATGAAAATGATAATATCTCTCGATTTGTCTATTAATAAAAATACAAACGTTTTATTTCAGTGTTTCAACCAAAGCAAGGATTATTAAAAAACAGTTAATCTAAGTGTAAGGAGATGAATAGGTTAAGTAATAAGAAATGCACTCGCATTATCAGAGAGAGAGAACGAGAGAACTAAAGTGAAAATTACATGTAGAAAAACCATTCCCTCAAAGCACACTATAAAAAAATAAAATCAATGAGTCAAGCGTGAAACAAAAAGACAGTATCTGTGATAGTAAAGGATAATATAATTAAAAATAGGACATACAAATACATTAATTAGAGTGGGAAGCGAGGACATTTGTGTGTAGAGCAAATTAAAACATTATTTATTCAGCAAGACCAACGAGTTAAGCCCACGCATTCACAATGGATACAAACATGGCAGAATATATTTACATAAAATTAATTATTATAACGACACACCCTGCGCATACAGGCTTGGTTTGTAGGTCTTCTGGTACAGGCTTTGACTTTTTTTTTACACCACGTCTTACTACCCGTTCGGGTTGTACGCCTATGAAGGCATACTAAACCAAACAAATCGGCTAGGGATGACGAAGGTTGAATTTAGAGGAAGTGGAACCGCATTTTCATAGTGAGAGAGTGGGAAACAATTCAGGAAAACACACCCTTAGTACACCCGACCAGGATCAAACAACATCTCCCCGTCATGGGTAGTCTATTTTATTGTTAGAGAGTGACGCCTTAGACCATGCGGCAGCCAAAGTGGGTCAGAAAATTTAAAAATACAATTATAATTTTTTGTGTTTTTTTTCACACCACTACCCGTAAGCGTTATAATTGTTTAAATTAATTATGCAAATAAGTGACCTGGTGGTCTAGGGGTAAGGTGTCAGACTTCTGTGTTGAAGGTCCGGGGTTCAATCCTCGGTACCGGCACAGATTTATCTCATTGCCAAATCCTTCCTTTCACCTCTGACAAGACGTTTATTAATCACAACTTGTGAATGTGAGGAATGCCAGGTCTCCACCGTGGTTCGGATTCCACGTTAAACTATAGGTCCTACATTTCATCTCACAATCACCCTACCATTACATATCAGCGTAAGTGCGTACAAACCGAACGGGTAGTAAGACGCAGTGCTAATAATAATCATGCATAATCATGCAAGTGTAGTAAAGATGAATAAAGAATAATTTAGATTAAATGTACCCCCATTTGCATGGAGGGAGGATGAGAACTCATTGGGGGGGGGGGGGACCAAACCATAACAAGTACCCCGGGAAACAAGC
>CABFWO010000681.1:227032-251674 GCA_902155825.1 Timema genevievae | reverse complement strand
TTGGGGGGGGGGGGGACCCAACCATTATCATGTACCCGGGATACTAGCCCTGATCTCTTCATCTTCGGCAATCCAACATACTGCGAGGGTGACTCTTTAGGACGAGCCAGCTTACGAAACCAATAAAATTAATTTTAAAAATAAAGCTTTAAGCAAAACATAACTAAACTATGGATCAATACAGCTTTTAATATCCTTCCTTAATAAAGCAAGCCGGATTAGGGAAGTTCGCATACAAATCCTGCACACAAACCTCACGAAATATTACCTCCCATATAATATTAAATTGGACTTTTTTTTAGGGAAAAAAGTATTAAAAACGGGCTCCCAACGGGCATGCAGTGGGCGGAAATACGAACTATTATAATGTGAAGGATTAAATCTGTAGCTCACATCACCTTTGAAATATCCTCTCCTCCTCTCTTTTCCACCCTCCATTATTAGAGCTATTAGTCGTATCCAAAGTTGGCCTATATTAATTTTAAATTAGGTTCAAACTAAGGGTAGACGTGAACAGGCCCTAAAATTAGGTTCAAAGTAAGAGTGAACGCGACTATAACCATTATATATATATATATATAATATAATTTTATATTGGAATATATGACTTGCATTTTCTAAATACACGGTTATTTTCTTAAGTTCCTGTTTTAATAATGTAAAAATAATTTAAAACAAATTGTGTGTCGTGAACATTTTTCTACAATCACTTTTTTTTTTTAAAGTAACTGTCTAGCAGACGAAATTTGTGTGCTTTCAACTCTAAAGTTGTATAAGAAAAATGGCTGATATAGGACGCGTTCTCTTTCCTGAAATTGTACAACTTTATGTACAAGAAGTTTTGTCGTGTATAGCGGGCTTAAAGATGTGTAGGCACAGGGTCAGTACTCAGTACCTTGACAATATATTAATTTCCCTTTTTATGCCATACAATCCCTCTATATTTTGAAAGGTGAAAGAGGGGTAGTGACTTCGGTTCTAGTCATCACCTTTCAGGCAAGAAAAGTCTTAGCTCGGCTGCTTGCATTTTTTACCTGGCATCTACAGCTCTTCCCCTTCTCTCCCATCCAAAATCTATGACGTCACAAATAAGAACTACAGTAGCTAGAGCAATGGGAGAGAAAGTCGGACAAATACCGACTTTCAACCACCATTAGATGGACTAGTGCACGTCTTGATTGCATGCTACGGTTACTGCCATGTCTGAAAAAAAATTATTTTTAAACCCACTGATGCTTGAATTACATTTAAATGATTAACAGGCCAAACAAATATTTTGCAAACATTAAATAAAATAATTACATATCTTCAATCAAAGGCAAGCAATGCTTGCCTTGCTTGCCCTGACATGACACCACTGCTTGCAGATCATATGGCTTGACGAATGAATATATGAGAAGTAGATTTGATAAACTTTGATAGCTGTCACCACCACTCCTACCGTAGATATGGTATAACTTACCTTATCTTGAGATCAAATCTGTATCTATCAAAGACCTTAGGTAGGAAACGAACCACTCAAATAGATAGGGGGGTGCAAAGGTCACTATTATATTGCGAATTGAAGGCGAGGTGAAGCTTGAAACATACGAATAAAAGCCGAAACCGGGGATAAGGTTTTTGTGGTTGTCACACAAAAACTGCTTTTGTTTTTTGAATTATCCATCCAGGTAAAGAGAAAGGTTACAGGGCGAAAATAAATTGAAGGTGTTCGAAAACAAGGTGCATGTGATGATATTTGGTGCAAAAAGAACTTAAGATACTTGGGAGTGGAGGAGGTTACATAATGACGAGTTTCATCCCCCGTACTCATCATAGGGCATTGTTTGGATTGTAAAGTCTCGTAGATTGCGGTGGGCATGCCATGCAGCGCGAATGAAAGAATCTAGAACAGTGTTTAGGGTATTGACTGGCAAACCCAATGGGAAGAGATCTTTGGGAAGACCTAGACGCAGATGGGAGGATAACATTAGAATGGACATCAAGATAGGAATAGGATGTAATGAGGGGGACTGGAGAACTAACTCAAGATAGGGATAGGGTGTAGTGAGGTGGACTTGATATAACAATCTCAAGATAGGTATAGGGTGCTGTGAGGTGGAGTGGATAGAACTAGCTCAAAATAAAGATGGGGTGTAATGAGATGTACTGGAGAGAATTAGCTCAGCCCGATAGGAATAGGTGACGCAATTTTATTAGTGTGTAAATGAACTTTTGGAATCTCTAATGCTATAGACTAGAGTAAGTTAGTATCCGGCCCCATGGTGTAGTGGTCAGTACACCTGACTACGGACCTAGGGGTCCCAGGCTCGATTTCCGGCTGGTACCTTGGGTATTATTTTTCTCTTAAGGGAATTTATCCCAACGGTCACGAGGGGTTGGTAAATTAGATTTAAGATCCCCACCGGCTCACACATCCATATTCAGTATCATCATCTCATTGCTTATACGTTTAAACAACCTCCATAGTTGTGCTCTGGGTAATGCTTTGTGCCACTAGGGCGGTATGTAATATATATATATGTATATATGTATATATATGTATATATATACAGGCGACCAAATTGAATGTTGTGTCCCCCGCTGTCAGTAATGCCATACGATAAGTAGAGAAAGAAATTTTGAGAAGTAAAAAGCATTTTTTATTGCTGACATTTGTATTTATATATGCTTATATATTACGCTATAAATGTAGTTCTATCACTAGTCTGTGTTAAGTTTGGTAACTGCTATAAACATTATTATGTGTTGAAATATCGCATATTTAGTGATCATTATATATCTGAAGTTTTCTTCTTCTTTCGAAATGTTTCGAAATGCAAAGGTTATTGAGGGTGTCGAAGTCGAAGCAATGAAAATGTGACCTTCGACTTTGAAGCTTCGCACACCTCTAGGCTACTAATAGTCTATCCCTCAATATTTCAAATCACAAGGGCCAACTTCAGAACCCAAGATTAGTTTTTTTTATAGTATTTATTGATTCGCGTCTTAAAACCCATCCGGGCTATCCGCATTTATTTATATTGGATAGAATTTAGATTAATATTAACGGCATTTGCATAGAGGTAGGACGGGAAATCGTTTAGAAATAAATACACCCAGTCATGGAGTATATTCCCGTACTTACAGTCACCGGTAAACCAGACTTGACGTGCTTGCCTACGTGCTCATTGGCCGTAGGACGTTTGGAGTAATCCCCCAGAAAGCGACCCATTCGAACCAATCAGGACAGGACGTTTGGCGTAGTCCCCCAGAAAGCGACCCATTCGAACCAATCAGGACAGGACGTTTGACGTAGTCCCCCAGAAAGCGACCCATTCGAACCAATCAGGACAGGACGTTAGGAGTAATTCCCCAGAAAGCGATCCATTCGGACCAATCCGGACAGGACGTTTGACGTAATCCCCCAGAAAGCGACACATATGAACCAATCAGGATAGGACGTTCGGAGTAATTCCCCAGAAAGCGACCCATTCGGACCAATCCGGACAGGACGTTTGACGTAATCCCCCAGAAAGCGACCCATTCGAACCAATCAGGACAGGACGTTCGGAGTAATTTACCAGAAAGTGACCCATTCGGACCAATCCGGACAGGACGTTTGGCTGGTAAATATCAGGTCATTTGGACCAATTAGAACCAACATTTTCTAACCTAACCCAAACATTGACGTTAGTAACGTTTAATAGTGAAGCATCACAATAAATGTAAATGTATGTTCAGAACAGCAAAACTTTACCTCAGCGGCTATAAAAACATGAGACAGAAGAAAACATACAAACAATGTTGAGTTAACAGGTTTATACTCAGCCGCGCCAATCGTTCTATGACCAGCCAGGTCCAAACATCACCCACCCGTTTATTTCAACTTTGATAATGCCTAATTGCACCAAATAACTTACGCCCTGCCCAGCGACAAGTATTTATTTTAATGTGATTCTTTAAATATTAGTTTTCTTTTATATAATCTAGGTTTTACTAACTTCTTCTAATAATAATTGCACCCCCCCTCCAACCCTGGAACGAGATTCAACATCCGTTTGATATCGGTGCTCCAAAGGTTCACAGAGCAAGGGCCCCCCGCTTCAGATCAGTATTGATTCCCGAAGTCCCCGATACTTTTTTATTATTTTTCTTCCAACCCCTCACTCTTCTTACACCCCCATACATCCCCAAGACACTCAGCAGATTGCTTCTAGCTGGAAGAGAGCAAGCGGCCTTCATCTGGCGTAGATCAAACTTTCATATTACACAGAGTTAACTCCTGACGATCTCAATAAATTGAATCCGCAGGCGTGACGAGGCTTCCTTCCCTCCTCGGGGCAGGGTGTAAGTGGGTGAGGGGTGGATATCAGCTGTTGCTTGTCCCCCCCCCCCTAGAGGTGCTTTTCTCGCACCTACAAGCGGGTTATATTAAAACTGGTTTACTCGAGACATTTTTGACACTGACTAGAACTGTATGGTGTTTTTTTTTTACCGCCATTACTGACTTTTAGCGACTAGAATTACCATGCTGCTCAGTTCTATATTTAATGAAATATTAATGCTCTTCAACCCCAATAATGTTTTTTATAGGAATTGTGCTCTTTAGAACACTTTAACATAGTTTCTTAGTAAAATATCTTCTAATATTTTTTTTATATTTTACTTGTTTTTTTTTCATCATGTCTCGTTTATGTACGAATTATGCTAACATGTTAGGAATGAGTAAGGTTGAAGTTAGAGGAAATGTATCCAAATTTGCGTGGACGTAGAGTGGAAAAAAACATTTAGGAAAACACAACCTCAATACACCCGACAGGGATTCGAAGCCCGATTTCCTCGTCATTGGAGGACTTGCCTATTGCGAGAGTGATGACATATCATTCGACCACAAAAATGGAGTTTTTAGTTTATGATCTAAAAAAATCTATTTTTAATTATAAACACACATTTTTATGATTTCAGTAATAATTGTACAGTTAGATTAAGTTTTTTGACAACCACGAAAAGATTATTAAGTGCTCTTAGCTATATTCTAAGGGAGAAACGTTGAAATTTCTAGACTTAAAAGAACGACAATTAATCTAAGCTGGCACAGGTTTGCGCCTCATTACCTAAATCCATTACACATGGGGACGGAGAGGAGGATTACCCGAGTTTATTAGCCATGGGTAGGAGGATGCTTCCTAATTGCATCCTTTCTTCTAGAATACACATCAACCTGTTCATACTATTACTCGTACTTTCCACTAGCATATCGTGAGATGCAATCAATGAAATACACAAGTGCCATTTATTTGCCTATTTTAGTTGTTTAGTATTTACATCTAAAATTATAGCTGTTGTTTTAGACTAAATAAATGGTATAATAAACCGCACAGAATTTCTCTTATGTCTTAAAATAGAATAAATTTTCTAAACACTAGGAAGATTTGTGAATAAATAATACACATTGTTGTAGAAACACTACACCAAAGATCATAAACACTAAATGGCAAAGCAATCAATTTCATATTTCAAAGACCCGAATAAAAAAAAAGTGTTCATAATATATATTTGCTGATAACTTTGGAACTAATTTTGGTTTTATAAAAATATATATTTCAAGTGAAAGATTTTTATATTTAATAGGACAACAACTTTACTATGACAAGCTATTTTGCTAACACCGAGAAATCAAATTTCTCACTTTTGTTCAAATGTACATGACCTTAGGAATATTTTCAGTTAAATTCCCTGAAATTTCACCGTTTTCCCTGACATCAAAAATAATATCCTGACTTTCAAGGTTTTTATTGTCTATAGCCACCCTGTAATACTAACAAAAAAGCTATTTTCAATACTAACAGAAATAAAATACCTTTATATTTTCTAAAATGTCACTTCTACCAGAATCCTACTAAAGCAAAGACGTTTTATAATATGCTAATAAATCAGCCTTTAATACAAGACAATACTATACATTTGTATCTAGTCAAACAACATTCAAGGACACAATATTATTATTATTATTAGCACCGCGTCTTACTACCCGTTCGGGTTATACGCCACACAATATTAAACTATCATAATTATTTATAATAATCAGCGACAAAGAGATGTTGAAATTCAAGCTAGTATAAAAGACCGAACAAGATAAAATAAAGATTTTCACTCCCAACAAAACTACAGTTCAAAACTCTGTAACTTTTCATGGTTATACAGGGTGGGGTGGACAATTAGACGATCTATTCTGAGGAAAGTGATGGACAACGTGTTGCGGTTTGCCTGACGTCCGGTGAAGCTCGCTTGAATAATATTATCTTCAAAATTGAAGAAGTTTAGTATGTAGTTTGCTTTTATTTAGCTAGTGAATATTTACTTTTCAATTAAAGTGTTAATTTTAAAGTTATTAATCTTCTAATAGTTTCGGCCCCACCCAGTATAAGTTCAAAAGTTACGAAGCGAGATTTATTAAAACTCATCAAAACATTAACTTTGGGTTTAAATAATAATTATTTCGTACGTGTGTTAAAAAAAAAGTTATAATGTTCAGATGGATTAATATTTTACATCTTTTGACTAAGCAAATATACATTTTGGCAAATTTATTAAAGTCGCAAGAGCAATTTATATATGTGAGTTTAAAAATAAAGCTGAGCAAACTTAGTATTTAAATGGCAGCTATCTTATCAAAATTAATCAAAACTACATTTATTTTTATATTTTAATATGCAAACGTAAATATTTTATATTAGATTAACTTTTAAGAATAGTAATGATCAAATTCTTTATGTTTTGCTGTTTTTAAAATTTGTCCCTGTTAATACCCTGTTAAAATTAATACAACATAAAACAGTGAGGTTTAAGGCTTATCTAAAGACGACAAAACAACCCAAATAAAAAATGTTACAGCTCTGTATACAAAACCATAAAAGAATAAACGAAGTTTTACCTATTTGGCTTGTTTTGCCTGTAGCTTTCAGATTTATAAAACACATTTTTTAATGGAAATCGTAACAAAATTTTTCAAATTCCATCCCTCACCCTCCTCGGGCGAAATAATTCTGTTCAATGGCGAGACGAGCTTGATAAAGATGACTAGGGTATAACAAAAAAACACTATCAAAAATGGAACGTCACATTGATTTATAATATTTTTAACGTTTATTTGAACAGGCACTAAAACTCACTTTAGCGGTCGAATTGACGCGCATTCGCATGGAGAAAAAGTGTAAATTAATTTAGAAAAATAAACACCCTTAGTACACTCTGGCGGTTTCAGATCCCCAACCAACCCCGTCGGCGACAACAATCCAGTTTACATGAGCTTGCTATTCAGTCAATGTCCCCACCAATGCACCCGTGATAGATTTGGAATTGTAAAAGTTTTGTTTCCTGAGATATCGTTTTAAAAGGGTAAGTTTCAAGTTGCTCTTCAGTGGATTTTAAGTTTGATCTCTGTTCGTGTCGGCTATTTAAGTTAAATTAATAAATTAAATCAATTAATTTAAATTTAATTTAAAATTTATATATTTAAGTTAAATATTATTGCACTAATTTCTAAGATGCAATAATAGGTGCAAGGTGCAGTAATTTCTAAGATGTGGGCCTATATTGCAACAAGTATGTGAAATAATGTACTGAAAACAAATAATATTTATTTAATAATATTTATTTAAGGTATTTATCGTGCACTTTCTGAATCGACTAATTATATATATATATATATCAGCACAAGAGAATTTTTCTATGAGCAAGAACGAAAGGGCCTACTAATTTTGCCTGGAAAGGTATTTTCACATACCTTCCAGTGTTCTTTCACATGCCACAATCGATATGAAACCGACGGCTTTACTTTACCTAAGAAGGAAGCTGTGCTAAGGATTTTTATCGCTCAAGAAAATCCGTTGACCCCGGCTGGATTTGAACCCACGAACATCGGATCTTGAGACGAGCACTTTACTCCAAAACCACCGAGGTCGACAATCGAAAGTAAATAAATCGTAAACATGACGTTACCTTTAATAACAGCATTGATCAGTTTAATACTCCCTGGTCCACGTCATTGATGGTAAACCAAATTAAATAATGACAAGTTATAGGCTCGGTCAAATGGGCCGAGATACAGACAAACAGGCATACAAACACACAGGCGGCATCAATAAACAATTTTTTTTTTCTCAGCGGGTCATGATGAAACGTCGACATTTTATCAAAATCTTGAGTTCTTTTTTTTTTTGCGATCATACTACGTCTCTCTCCGAGGGGTCGAGAGAAAGTAAAAAGTAGCTAATCTGATTAAAACGCAATTAATTAATTGTCGTTTATCTAGAATCCCAGCTAAAGCGACTTTTACCTCAAAAAGGATTAAGCTCTTGATGACATAGAGTGGCCGGGTGTTGTAGTCCTGACGATAGCGCACGCACGTGTTTGTTATTATGTCTACCTACAGTCTCAACCACAAAAAAAAAAAAAAAAGCTGTACTTTTATACAATTTGTTCTCAACTAAAAACGGGTCAATTTTATTGACAGACATTGCACAATACTTTAAGAACCTGTTGAGAGCTGACCTCTAATGATATATTACCCCCATCAGTAGTCACATGGTCTAAGGCGTCACTCTCACCATTACGAGTAGATCAGGGTTCGAATCCCTGTCGGGTGTACCGAGGGAATTATTTTCCTTGGTGGTTTTACAGTCTCTCTCTCTCCATACAAAAGCGAGTAAATTTCCTATAAATTTTACCTTTCTAATCCCTATCTCATTAGTGTAAGTGTACGGATAGTACAAACAGGTAGTAATGTACATACACACAAGTTTAGCAACACTACACAGTGTAAATACAACAAAGTTTGAATTTATTGTTGTAAATAGGAAATGCGCAAAGTTATTTTAGAGATAAAAGAATTTAAATATAAACTACTTTGACTTAAGTAAGTTAAGAAAAAAATATACCATGGCATTAGCCCGAAATCAAGCCATATTGACCGAGAAGGCGCCATCTGTAGGCGAAGGTAGTGCCAACCTCTGCGGATATAGGATGTCACACACTGCTTCACAAAAAAATCTGGAAGCGCCAGGGATCGAATTCTATACCTCTGGATCTATAGCCAGGAACTCTGACCTAAGTCAGTTTACTTTAAATATAAATACTATAAATTCTAAAACGTTTAACTATACTTAATCTGAAGCATTTTTATATGTATTTATTCTTTAAAATAAATGATACTGAACTCCGCACAGACATTCTCGCTCTATTATTTAAAAATGAAGATATTTACTCAAAACTCGTAATGTATGTGAAATGAAATAATATAGGCTTACATTAACAAACCCAAATATAAATTGCACTATACGTGTGTAAAACATTTTTTTTTTAGTCCCGGTTTTAAATTTAATAATTTTATTATTAAATAATTAATGTCCTCACTTGTATGTTTGAACCGATAAAAAAGGATCAATATTAAGTCCACAAGGGTCAACACTTCGTATTAAAATTTAAACTTCCGGTTAAAATTTTCGACATTTTATTAGGTGTTGCACATCTTCATGTCATCGCATCGCTATTAAATCCCTCATTTATAAATTTTGACCAATAAAAAATGTATAAATTGACTATTGAGTCTAAAATGGAGATAATCATTGTTGTATAAACATTTATCCTAAGAGGTTTAAGGAACATTAATATAAACTTTTTGAGAGACTTACTTATATTTAATTACACTATGGCATTGGAGATTTATTGCGTCAAAACTTAAGTAGTATCTTTTTACAACTTAAGCTCACAAAATTGTATTAATATATTTGCCAATATCTCGGAAACGGTCGGTTTTATAAAAATATATTTCATATAAAAGATTTATTTTTAATAGTACAATTTTGCAATGATAAGTTATTTAGTATCTCAAATAGTTGCGTAGATACGGAAATTTCAGCTTCTGTAAAGTACCCTAAAAGTCATTTTCATGGGAAAATGAAAATAGCCAGTTTATTTATAAACTTAATCAACGCCTAGATACGAATTTTAATCAAAATCGTTTAGACAATTAGGAGAAAATAGATTTTTTCTCTTTTCGCCCTTTATTAAACTGCTCTTAATTTTAAATTGAAACAGACACACAGACAGACGGCATTGCAAAGACCACTTTTTAGGGTCCGGAGGGGTCATGAGACGTCGACATCCATCAACATTTCAGGTTAGATTTTTTTTTACGGTCGCAATACTTTACCTTTAGTGTTCGAAAAATTAAAAAATATATATTTGCGTATAGCTTGAAAGTTATTCGTTTTATGAAAATATGCTTCGAATAAAATATTTGTATTATGAATAGATCTACATATATGAAATGATAAATAATTTCATATCTCAAATAGTTTCGGAGATATTATAAAAAATGTAAATTTACGCTTCAGACCGGAGTCCTTAAAGTCATTTTGCCGAAATATTGAGAGTAGCCATTTTGTTTGGAATATTTATAAATTTTTGAAATGAAATTTAATCAAAATCGTTAAGGCCGATTTTGCAAAAAATCTACTTTTTCTCTTTTTACTCTTCAATAAACTACCCTTAGTTTTAGAGTTTGATATTCAATTCCAAAAAACCCTCAGGGCAACCTATGAAAACCTTATATACCAAGTTTTAGCCCAATCGGTAAAATAGTTTATGCTCTAGTTGAAGGTACTGACAGACAGACAGACGGAAATTCAAAAACAACTTTTTCGGATTCGGGGGGGTCATAAAATGTCGAGATTCATCAAAATCTCGACTTCGATCTTTTGACGATCACAATACTTTTTATACCTGTAAGATAGCGAGAAAGTGAAAATTGTTGTAAAGCCGTCGGTCCCATGTCGATTGTAGCATGTAAAAGAACCTTAGGTATGTGAAAATACCTTTCCCGACTAATTAGTAGGTTATTTCATTCTCGCTCATAGAAATTATTGTGTGATATAATCAGTCTGTTCAGAAAGTGCACGTTAAATACATCTCTGCCTTAAAATATGAGTGAAGAATGACCCTGGGCACGGGAATAATACTGAATAGCTCAGTGATCAGAGCATTGGCGTACTAAGCCAAAGGTCCCGGGTTCGATTCCCGTGTCCAGGTGTCTTTTTAAATTTTCAAAATAAATAACTATAAATAAATTTGCAATTTTTCTTGTAGGTTCAAAGTGATCAACGAATACTTCTTGGAAGTGAAAATGAAGGAATAAATCTCTAACAAATTTACCCATATTTTCGTAGAGAATTTAAAAACCACAGGTAGGGGGAGGGGGGGACCTACCTCGCATTCCCCCTTTCCTCGATACATTCAAGTGCTGACTCCCCGTTAAGGGCAACCATGTGCCACAAGAGTCCTTACGCCTTAAGCCGCTTGAGCATCGGTGCAGGTAAGAAGCTTTACAAATTACATTATCTACATCGTCAAAAAACTCTGGGAGTCGTGTCTGTGGGCACACGTTAAAGCATCAAAGCGCGTTTATTCTGCCTGTGAAGGGGAGGTCGGGGTTCGCATCCTAGCCTTCCTTTGTAAAGTGTTTTTTTTATCACCTCGTCTTATCACCTGCTCAAGTTAAACACCTCTATAATTATTACCCTAATGGAATATGGAGGAGGAAGGAATCATTTTAGAGGTAAGATACCTACATTCACGTGGAAAGAGAGTGGTAAACAGTTTAGGAAAAAATACCCTCTGGAGACCCGACCGGGACGCGAGCCCCGATCTCCCCGTCATTAGAAAGCCAGTCAAAGTGGCGTCATAGAATGTTAGATTACTGAAGTAGGTTATTAGTGTAGTTAAATATGAATAACACAGACGCGGTTTCAAAAAATAACAAAAACTTGGTTAAGAATTGATTAGTGGTCCAATACTCTTCATTGGTTTCACACACAAGGTAGCCTATTTCTAAACATAAAAAAGCAATACGTGTTTTCTTTGTCCCAAACACACACAAATAAACCGGACCAGCCCCATATTTCAGCGAATGTGGAATAATGGAGTGAAATACGCTACGAGTAGTCTGAATATAATTCATTACTTTGGAGTCGGATTACAGTTATTCATAAATCAAGCCGGGAAAGGGACCGAAAGGTGAACAATAGGCCGAGCGACACAAGTCTGCTGCTACGGGTCGGGTGGAAAGCATCCTCTCTGTCCGTGTCCCACTTCTCTCTCCCTCCGACATCCCTACCAAAAACAGTTCAAGTCAGTGGTTCTCAAAGTTTCGGTGGGGGGATCTCGAGATGGAAGTTATGCGCATTGGGGGACCACCGGTGCCCATATATTAAGTCTGTGGGGGAGTAACGGGGGTGTGGGGGAAGGGGTTAAAACTATTCAGGATAAATATTATTTTTTGTAAATCCCTTTTTACGTATTTAAATATTAATATTTAGCACCGTGTCTTACTACCCGTTCGGGTTATACGCTTATGTACTAATTACGCTAATGGTTTAGGAATTGGGAGGGTTGAATTTAGAGGAAGTGAACCCGCATTTGCGTGGAGGGAGAGTGGAAAACCCTTTAGGAAAAACCACCCCCAGTTCACCCGACCGAGATTCGAACCTCGATCTCCCCGTCCTTGGCGGTCGAGCTCAACACGACAAGCGCGTTAGCCAACTACGCCACCGAGGCGGGTGTATTTAAATAAAAGACGAGGGTTGGTTAAATTTTGAACAAAAAATTATATAATTACATTTAATTAGTAAGTAGTAGTTGTTTGATCATGCTTAACATTCTAGATCTCATAATTTTTCATAAATAATTGCTCAGATTGCCTTAAGGTTGGTATCGACTTCCTTTCTACGTAACTTGTGTCCACCGAGGAAAGAAATAGGGCCTAGTTTGGATATTTTATATTTAATCTTTTGCATTTCAAACTTTTGTATTATATGTGATCAACATTCTTTAATAAGGGCTGCTTCGGTCTGAAAAGTTTAAGAACCCTTGCTCTAGTCCTCCTTTGGCTATAATCATACATTCATATCATGCACTTGACCAATGATTTTTTAATCTCAACCTTCAAAAAATAAGCCTGAATATCGATGAAAATACACAAATATCCTTTGATTCGTTGTATCTTTAAATTCGCCAAAATAGATAATATCAGGTGTATGCCTGTAATGTATAAATTATATGGCATTACAGTAGGCTGCTATATTAAGATGTTTTTAATGGCGTGTATAGACTTACAGTAATTTTAGAGGCATCTAATTGGAAAATAGAGTAAGCCAATTAAACTACCAAAATTATCGATAGAAAATAAACCTACATAGTTTCTGTTGTCTTTCCCCTTCTTTTTTACTACTATCTATCCACTTATCTTTTACCAATAAAGTTCCTAATTCCTTCGCAAGGGGCAGGACCACAATGAGAAGGAAGGAGGAAGAAGATAATTGAATTAATCAATTATCGCGCCCTAAATCACAACTCTGATTGTTCGCTATCCGATATCAGGGAGAAAATTGAACAAAATATGACCTGACGTGCCCGCCTAAAAAGATCAGCGCTCTCACGGTTGGTTCTTCGATCACTTCCGCCCGTAGCACGTCACAATGTCAGAGGGAGGAGGACTGACTTGAGGGGGCTATGGTTAGATTAAATCCAAGGTTGCACCTCAGCAATTAGGTGTGATTTAATTATAATAGACATTACTTCTGTCGTTAATCATCGATCTTTAGAAGTATTTGAGTAATAAGAACCGTTTCTAACTATTACAAATGTTCCTTAAACTTATTTAATATAATCATACCTCAAGTCATAGGCCTATGATATATAATATGGTTGTATTTTATAAAATGTATTTTCAAAAAATTCTTTAAGAATAACCCACATCAGTGAGTACGCGGACCAAGATGAGACGTCAAACTCGTGTAGTTAAGTTTGCCGGCGACGAGGAGGTAGAAGTTTGAATCCCGGCCAAATGTACTGAGAAGTATTTTTACCTAAATGTGGCTCCAATTTACTTCCATGCGGATGTGGGGACATGTACCCTAAATTTATAAATTCATCCTTCCTCATACCTAACACATTAGCGTAATTATTATTATTATTATTATTATTATTATTATTATTATTATTATTATAGCATCGCTTCTTACTACTCTTTCGGATTGTACGCCTATACTAATTACTCTAATTTTTAGAGATTAGGAAGGTTCAATTGAGAGGACGTGCACCCATATTTGCGTGGAAGGAGAGTGGAAACCCATTTAGGAAAAACACCCTCAGTGCACCCGACCGGGATCGAACCTCGATATCCCCGTCTTCGGCAGTCTAGTCCAACACTAGAGCGTATTAGTTCATATGCGTACAGCCTGAAACGGGTAGTCAGCCTGAAACGGGTAGTAAGACGCGGTGCTTAAAAAAGTAAGTCTACTGTTTAGTTGAAAGAGTGACCAGATTCAGTGGCCGAATGGTCCAAGGCGTCATTCTCGTGTTGGACTGGCCTGCTGATGAAGAGATCAAGGTTAGTGTCCCAGTCGGATCTACTGAGGGTGTTTTTTCCTAAATTATTTCCCACGCTTCTTCCAAGCAGATGGGGTAAATTACCTCTAAAATGCTTCCTTCCTCCTCCCAACCCCATTAGAGATAAACCATCTGTTTACTCGCACTCGTTTAGCCGCCATTATTTAACAAATGTTGAGTGTCGTAGAAACAAAATCTTGGTTCGCGTGTTAAGTAAGCACAGGCCCAGGTTCTAGTTATATAAAAATTTAGAACATTTAATTCACACTTTTACAAAAAAATGACAAGCTATTTGTAGAGTTATAGTTGTATAAGAACAAATTATTTAAATATGAGTACAGTAAATGAAATTTTGTAAACGTTGTACCAAATTATTGCCCACATTTTGGCAGACACCGAAATTAGTATTTGCAAGACAACTTAGCTTCTGTGCCCACGTCACGCCATCTGTTATCTCGCACTCGTATAGCCACCATTATTTAACAAATTTTGAATGTTCTCGCCACTCACTAGATTGTAGCGATTGCGTCTGGGCTTATACGCATGCGCACACCAATAAAAAGAGTACCAAGTACCAACATTGCTTTTTCTACGTAAAAATATATTTATCCTACAGATAGCTATCTTAGCAGATAAATTCAGTTCATAAAACGCGTAAAATATTAAAGTGGCTGATAACCTTTAACTGGTAGCTAACTTTAACCTCCCGATAGTTATATTTAGCCTGTAGCCATAATACCGGCCATAAATGTGTTTTTAAACTTTGTTCATTTTTTTTTTCGATAGACTCCTAGTAACTGTTTGGAATAAAGCATAAGAATTAATTAGGTTAAGGGTGTAGATATGAGGAAGGTAGGATTTCGAGTTAATCTAACCGCTTCGTGTCGAAGAAGAATGTGAAACCATTTATGAAAAAATAAACCACAATACACCCAACTGGAGTTCAAACCCGCCATTGACAAACCAGACTAGATGAGCTTGATATTAAGTCCACGTGAGCAAACGGTGAGGTTATTTGCTTTTACTAATTGCGCTATTATTTATACTAAGAGTTACTAAGAGTTAAGATAATAGTTGTCTAGAACTGAGATTTGACGAACTAAAGATAAAATACCCTCAAATTAGAACAATGTCAGGGGAAAAGACACAATAATTCAGGTACCAGCAATCTCCCCCTCCCCCAATACACCCCCTCATAACCTTTCAATGAACAAACCATTTCAGACAAGTAAGCCGTCAATACCCGCTTCGGTGGCCGCATGGTCTAAGACACTATTCTCGCAGTAGACTAGACTGCCGATGACTGGGAGATAAGAGGTTCGAATCTCGATCAAGTGTTCTGAGGGTGGTTTTTCCAGAATGGGTTTCCACTCTCCCTCCACGCAAATTCGGGTACAATTCCTATAAATATAGCCTTCATTTAAAAACACTAGCGTAATTAGTATACACGCGCATTTCCCAAGCGGGAAGTATGACGCGGTGTTAAAAAAGAGAGTAGATAATATTTTTAAGTATGTTTACAACTAAGCCTATTTAGTTTTCAAACTGGTTTTTAAAATACCTGCTTGATAGCGGTGTTGTCACTTGGGACTGCCCATAGCGATCATAGTGTTGATGGACTAAAGCTCTCCCAATGAACGCAACCATTATAAACTGGAGGCTGTGGGTCTTGTGTATGTTTTTATCTATGTACTGGGTGTAAACCCTCTGAACCTAATACCAGTGGGAACGGTATGGCACGACAAAATTGAATTTATTGCAGAAGGTTGAGAATAGCGTCCTCCAATTGGGGAGCATCTGGTTCCTACAATACGGCTGAAAAACTTCCATCACTGGTTTTGATGGTTTCTGTGGCTGTTTGCTTCGCTTCCGGAACCGTGGGAAGGGGGTAATATTTCTAAAAACGGGGGTTATAAAATGGAGGAACCCACCCAACACCTCTTTTATTTCTTACTCTTACCCAACAGATCATAGGGTCTACAGGTTTTTTTGGGCCGGTTGGGTTGGGAAGGGGGTTCATCCACGCCTTACCACTTATTAGGACTATCTGCACACTTTCCCGTATGGGATAAGGAGGTGGAAGGGGAAGGTATAACTTAAAATAAATAAACCCACATTTGTGTGAAAAGAAAGTGAAAAACTTTTTTTAAATTATTTTTATACCACATTAGAGGAATTTGAGCCCCAACCTTGCCAACACCATTAAACTAGACCAAACCTTCATTGACGCTTTATCCTACGTATCCACTAATAAAGGCTACCATGAACATTAGTTAAATATATGTTTTTAAGTTATGATGTCCCCTGGATTCACGCAAGAGATCTTAAAGAGGGTTATTAAATTACTAATGTGTCGAACGAAGGACCTGATAGCTCCTCTTTCCTCACCGAGGGACTAACCTAAACAAAAATAACTAGGTGGAAAAAAAACCTATAAATATGTATCGTCTTGTTTTAATTTGCGATGCAGAGAGAGATCATCATCTTTTAAGGAGGGCCGCCATCTCATCTCATTACTGTCGGATCACGTTGAACAAAAAGGCGGGACCTAGGGAATGAATTTAAATTAGATGATCCTCGTTTAAAGATAAAGAACCCTATCGCTCCCCCAAAGTACTTTATTTCCCCTCCTTCTTTCCTTTTTTAAAAAAAGAGGGAGTTTCCTTAGATCAATACGATATGGTGAAGCAGAAATTTAGAGATTTGAAGATTGTTGAAGCATTGCGGAGTTTTTTTTATCACCGCACTACCTGTTCAGTTTATATGCAAATTTGATAATCTAATGAGGTAAGGATGAGAAAGAAAGGATTTTAGAGATAATCTACCCGCATTTGCATGGAAAGAGAGTGGGAAACCTTTTATGAAAAAGCCCTCAATAGAACTGACAGGGATTAGAGCCCTGAATTCCCCATCATCAGCAGACCACTTTAACATAGTGGCACTTCAGACCATTCGGCCAATGAAGAGGGTCATTTTGTAATTTGACAAGGACTTTTTATCTTTATTAAAAACGTTTCTGGTCAAATGTCGCTATGCTCATGACTAATATTCAAGAAGTGTTAAGATTATAAGTGTAGAAAATTAAAATAAACGTTTTCACTATATAATATATAATATATATATATAATTTTTTGCTCCTTATAGTTTGTCATAAAAACTGCACAAAGTTCGTATATTAGCTCGAGCTCCCTTCATTCACACCTTATGTGAAAGTTCTAAGATTTACTTAATTTAATTTCAGGTAGTCATAAGCCAAGCAGGTGTCACATTAGACATATGGCTTGGATTGTGACATTTGTTAGATGAAAAGTGATTTTTATTTTCAATGTTTGTAACTCTTAATTATTTAGTGATATATGTGGAAAAAGCTAGAGCCGTGTTCAGGGTACTGACCGGTAAACCCAATGGGAGGAGACCGTTGGGAAGACCTAGACGTAGATGGGAAGATAACATTAGAATAGACCTGAAAGAAATAGGGTGCAATTATGTGGACTGGATAAAACTAGCTCAAGATAGGGATAGGGTGTAATGAGGTGGGCTGGATAGAACTAGCTCAAGATAGGGGATAGGGTGTAACGAAGTGGACTGGATATAACTAGCTCAAGATAGGGCTAGGGTGTAATGTTGGATAGAACTAGCTCAAGATAGGGATAGGGTGTAATAAAGTGGACTGGATAGAACTAGCTCAAGATAGGGGATAGGGTGTAACGAAGTGGACTGGATATAACTAGCTCAAGATAGGGCTAGGGTGTAATGAGGTGGGCTGAATAGAACTAGCTCAAGATAGAGCTAGTGTGTAATGAGGTGGAGTGGATAGAGAGCTAGCAGCAATGAACTTTCGAGTTCCTAATGCCACAAAGTAATTAAGTATTATTCAGTAGTATTAAAGTTGCCTTGCATGATGACTTGATTGGATGCCTTTAAGGATCGCTTTACACACATTTGTGGCTGTAATTAGTTAACGAAGTTAATGACGTATCCGTTAATGAAATATGGGCCTTTTTCTCCAGTGATCTATATTTTATAGAATAGAACGTACCCTTCGCTTAGCCTGAAATATAGCAAGTTTTCCTCGCATGGGGTTACACTATGGCGTAGCTTATAGGATATGACCATAGTGTAGTCCGTCAAGGTAGGACTGCTACCTTTCAGGGTGAACGGAGACTATTTTAATCTTCAAAGTAATATTTGTTTATCAAGTATCTCCGTCATATAAGCAAGATTCAGAATTTAGAATGTTATTAGCGTAATGATACTCGGAGACTACCTATTCCGTAGCTGCTATCACCTAATAAATATGCAAAATAGAGTGCTTCAAAGTTGAGAACAAGCTTAGTATGAGCCCCAGATCTTTGTTTACCTGGTATAATAGCAACTTACCCGCCACGATGGAGGGGGAGGAACGACGCTACATACACTTTCACTACACCAAATTCCATTGCCCCCAAATTATTTCCCACCCCTTCCCATTAGAGGAAGCTCCTTACATCCTCTCTTGCCAATTTCTGTAACCAGCCCACCATCCAATCATCCCCATGCGAGGGTGTATATAGCGGCGGGCCGGTATTAGCGGCACTAATAGCTTACGTTGCTTGGTTCCACTATGGCAATCCTGTACAACCTGTACAGGCCAAACATCCCCCAAGGAAAATGGATGTGGTCTGCATGGGTAGAACAGCATTTCTTATTCATTGTCAGGCCACACGGCCTTAATTACAATGTTTTGTGTCATTTTATGTAACTACTCTTCTATTCTGTATAAGATTATACTACCTTTCGCCCTTCACCTACAACCAGCTACCATTTGTCATGGTAATAATAGAGGAAATAAAACTAAGTAAATTCTTATCTAAAAGTAAATAGGAAAACTAGCTGCTAGTTCTCAAATATCTTAAAATTTTCTGTTGGGAGGCTATTAAAAAATTATGGTATTTGTCAGAGGAGGACTAAAAAAGATCCCTTTTTCACCAAGCCTAGTCTCACAGCTTCACAAATATGCTTAAAAAGTCATTCAAATGGAGCTAAAGTCATAATTCAACACATTATTTTTCTATCTATTAATAAAACGCAAACTATAAGATTGTTAGGTAAATCTCTCGAAATTATTTTGGCGTGATCTATATTTGGAAATAACGCATCATAATATAATTAAATTTTGGGCTAGAGCCGAACGTATGCGCGGCAATTTATCGCTTACAGAGGCGGTCCCCTTCAATAATATTGATGATGCAACCCCGCCCTACTGGTACTCAAGGGTTTGAGGATCATAGACCAGTAGGTACACCCCGTTTACCAAACTTACCTTGCTTGGTTCCACCACGGCACAACTTATGTAATAAGGCCATAGCGTAATTAGTTATGGTCTTTCATAGTAGAGAGAGTGTACTTTTCATGGAGAGAGGATGAGAAAACCACAACAATATATCAATTGTTAAAAACTACCCTTAGTTCATTGAGTCAAGATTCGGAGCCTCCTCGTCAACAACTATCGAGATCTATCTGCTAATCACGCGCTCGCTCGCACGATTGTCATTCTGGCCGAACCCTAAGAGATGAACATCGAGTTAAGCTGTGTTACTTTCAATAGTATTTTTTATGATAAGAAAAGAGCAATTGTAAACCAGTATTTTAAGGAGAGAGAGGAAGGAAAAAAACACAGTTAAAACAAACGTGGCAGGCAGGACTTAAACCCCCAACTTTTCCGTCAACAGCAACGAAGTGCAATGCGGCGAGTCAGTCGCCTTAAACTCCTCGGCGATCTAAGGGGATATTCCACTCGCAATATAAATATGCACCGGGCCAAAGTATTCCAGTAAAATAAATGATAGAAGAAAACGTAATTAATAAGTAAAGAGACCAAGATAATGCGAGGAAAAAGTTCTCCCAAAAGGGATACAGCCATCTTCGGTGGCCGCATGGGCTAAGGAGTTACTCTCGCAATAGACTAGACTACCGATAATACGGAGATCGGGATTCAAAACCGGTCGGATGTACGTACTGGGGGTGGTTTTTCTAAATGAGTTTCCACTCTCCCTCCACGCAAGTGCACGTACACTTCCTTTAAATTAAACCTTCCTCATCCCTAGCACATCAACCTAATAAGAAGACGCGATGCTAAAAAAGAGTATATTATGTATTTCTATTAAATAAAATGAATAACTAATTGCAATTGATGAAGATTGGCAGCGGTTAAGACGGCCCTTACTGTAACTAAGAGTAGAGTGATCATTTTATTTACAATAATTGTATGTATTTAAAAAAAATTAGTGTTAAAATTGTATATATCAAGAAAAGGCACATACAAATTGTAAAACCTAAAATGGGTTTCTCGACTATCCAATCACAATACATGGCGAAACATTTGTTGGAGTCGTAGATTCCAATTTAACCCTTGATTATATTTTTCCAGTATGTAAATCACCAATTTAACTCAACGTACTTCTTTATTCCTTCTACTGTATTGTTGGCGTTGTTAGGAGCGGGAGAGTTGGGAGGGGTATATTTGAGAAAGAAGTGTATGAAGGGAAGGGAGGGCCGTGCTTGCCTTGTCATTCATTAGTAACGTATAAAACTCTATACGGGCCTACTAGCGACTCTTGTCAGAGAGCTTTCATCACTCTCCTCCCCCTCCACCCCCTTTTCACTCTCTTTCTTTGCCGACATCGCAGTGAAGATCAATGTCCTTTTGTTAATAACGTAATCGCAGGCTGAATTTTTTTTAATTATGTGAACATGATGGCGTATGTTGGGGAGCAAGAGGGGTGGGGGGGACCCTCTCCCGTTATCATCGGGGACCACCGAGCCGAGTCCCTGTATAACGGAATGAGAAGAACCAGACAATGGAGCTTGTTCGCCTTTTACTTGCTATCATTGAGGAGGGGAAGGAAAGGGGGGGGGGGGCGGGGGGGTTANNGTGGTTAATGCACGGATGGAGGGCTTCATAAAATACGTATTGCATGGCGTTATATTGTGTCGGAAGGAGATAGAGGGGTGTAATTAAAATTTCAATCCACCGTTGAAAAAACGTAGCAGTGAACATCTTTTAAAGCAAGGTTATGTTGCGTTCAAACATAAATCTATAGAGATATGGGTTCAGCTAACGATTCTTGTTTGATACTAAATAAACAGGAGTCAATGACTGTGCTAAGGGGTTTGCGAAGCCAATACTTTCAGTTAGAAGCAAAGACGAATCAAATAATATGAAATATTCCCAAAACCGGATCAAAATTCAAATAAAAAAAAGTTTGATGTTGAAAAAAAATATAGCATTTTAAATGTATTAAATATACTAATTAAATTGTTAACATAAATTTGTATTGTAACTAACAGCATGATATCAAAATATTTTAACATAAATGTTCATTTTAATTTTATTTTTATCGGAAAAGCTTCGTAAATGTCGAGTGCGGAATTTTAATTTGGAATCGAAGCTGACAAATATACGGAGCAAGGTTTTCAAAGTTTCACTCAGTTCTAATTACATTAAATTAACTATATACTAACCACTTCGCTGGTCGCATGGTCAAAGGCGACAATCTCATAATAAATTATACTGCCGATGACAAGGAGATTGGAATTCAAATTTTCAGTTAAATGTACCGAGGGTGGTTTTCCATTCTTCCCCCACGCAAATGCGGGTACACTTCCTCTATATTCAAACTTACTCATTCCTAACACATTAGTGTAATTAGTAGGTATGCTTAAAACCTTGACGGGTAGTAAGACACGGTAGACAAATAATTAAAAAAATTAATAGCTCTAGAAGCCCTTATAAATTAACTAGTTGAAGTAACCGGAGTTTTCCGGGAGAAAGGTCGTGTCGGCTTTTGATTAATAAAAAAATCTAATCCAAATTTTAAAATTCTGGCTTCTAGGGGCAGCACATGATCGTGCAATGCTCATGACAGACAAACTTTTTATTATATTAATATATATGTACTTAGTTGGCTCATGGCCCGAGTGGGTAGTAAAATACGGTGCTAAAAAAACTTACTATCAGGAACTTGAAAGTTCATTGCCACACACAAAAAATTAATCCATCTATCCCTATTTTGAGTTAGCTTTATACAGTTCCCCTCATTGCACCCTATCCCTATCTTGAGCTAGTTCTACCCAGTCCACCTCATTACACCCTATCCCTTATCTTGAGCTAGTTCTATCCATTCCACCTCATCTCTATCAGGTCCATTCTAAAGTTATCCTCCGATCTGTCTTCCCAATTATCTCTTTCCAACGGGTTTGCCGTCAATACACTGAACACGGTTCTATATTCTTCAATAAAGATTTACCCTGATTAAAATGCGCCTTACACTAATTATTGTTATACGCCTCATCCTCTATATGGGACATATTTCTAATAAAATGGGTTATTTTCATTGCTGTTAGCTACATCCTCGCGCGCTGACAAGCTGCAACTGTTAACGTTCGATTATTATCGATATAGGCTATGATAAAAACGGCGATTCATGGATCGCAAGTTTCTCAACAGAGACCTACCCACCACTCTCGATTATTTAATAGACCGTAATATTTTTAAAGCTGTATATTTCAACTTTACAATATAAAAATACGTAAGCCCTGGGTTGCAGCAGGCAGAATTATCCAGGCGCCATCGCGATTGACTTTGACCCGGGAGTTCAGGGTTCGAATCCAAGATTACGTTAGGGGTTGTTTTCCCACGATGTATTTTTTCATCCCCTTTACAAGAACTCCATCCAAGATATCCATAGATACCGTAATTGCACCAACTTTAATATGTAAAGTCGTTAATAGCCCTTCTATTAAACGCGGTTAGGCCCACAAATCAATGGGTTGTCGGAGTTTACGGACAAATAAAAAACTTGCAAGCTATATATAGCAACTGTCAAGAGTTGGATAACCAGAAGAAGCCCAAGAAGTAATTTTAAAGTTTTTTAAAAATCATTTTAACTGGTTACAAATCCTTACAACCTTCCTAAAGTTATTGTAATCACTTAAAAAATAAAAATATATTGTTAAAACCTCGGCAAGCATGAAAACCCATTAAATGGAAAATAATTCGCCTCTTCCACTAAAGGGTGGCAAATTTAAACACTGGCGGCGGCGTCTGCTGGTTGTAGATTTATATTCTCTGTACATCATTGGAAGCATTCTGCGTATGCATTGAGCTCAGATGTTCACTCTTTCAGCCAATGTTTTTGCAACTTGTCAGACAAAAGGATGGTCAAATTTGGCATTAAATTGCCCTACACTTTCAATTTGAATTATTTTCATCATTTGCATCTCAGGCAGTTGTAATTATAAGTGTACATGTTTTTAGTAAACTTGTTCAAACCGTGTGTGTTGTTTTAAATGTTCGATTGAGCGACCTAGCTTCTCAAAAATAAAAAATTATGGTGTGGTGAATTTCACTTCTCATTCGCCACAACAAGGGCTACATAATGTATAAATATAAAGAATCTGTTGCCCACCTCATTCATATAAACACGGAGATTATATAGCTAACGGCTTAAACGAAAGAGTCAGGACGAGTAGGAGTTAGAGAAAATGTGCACGCATTTTAGGGGAAAGCGGATTTAAAATAAAGTGATGGATCACATGTGAAAAAGCACCCGGCCGAGATTCAAGCCTCAACTTCCCCGTCGTCAGAAATCAAGTCAGATGCAAGCAGAGACCACGAGACAACCGGTGCGGAATAACATTTTGTTTTCACCACGTTTTGACACACGCATTAATTACACTAATTGCATAACCGCGAGGAAGGTAGCATTTTAGAGGAAATGTACCCACATTTGTGTGGAGAGAGAGAGAGCGCGGAAAACTATTTTGAAAAATCCATCCAATCGGTATTTGAATCCCAATATTTCCGTCACCGGTAATCCAGTTAAACACAAGAGGGACGAGTTAGACACCGTGACCACCGATACTGGAGAGATGTATTTTTTAAATATATTGTACATATAGGACAAGAGTATTGACGTATGACTACATGAAAGTTGACTTTGTAGCTTTTGCATGAGACTTGGCTTGATATATAGCAAAGTCAGACACCTTAGCTCAACCGATTAATTAATTCATAGTTGGCGAAATGTCCCCTTTCACAGTGTAACGGTCGGGGGGTTAGGTGCTGTGTATGTTATAGCTTTAAGTCAGTTTATAAGTCGTGTGCTGATATAGACAGTCGGCTCAGAACGTGCACATTAAATATCTCAAATAAATGTGTGTGTGGGGGGG
>CABFWO010000681.1:180463-223164 GCA_902155825.1 Timema genevievae | reverse complement strand
GAGCAAAATGGGGTACAACACCCCACCCCATACCTTCCATTCTTCTCCATCCAGCCATACCGACAATGCCGGACAATAAATACACTGGTGTTTTCATGTAATATATCCAGACGGCCTCATGTGTTTCGCGGATACGAAGACCATTATGTGAACTGGCAGGAAATTTCAGGTTACAAATCATTCGGGATTATTACACTGAGCTAGGTTTGAAGGGATCAGTGTGTTAAACTACAATAATTCAAGTTGTTAAGTCAACATATATAGACCCCGTGCTTCTAGTTTATAATCGCCCAAGTCAGTGGGCACGCGTACTGAGACGTCAAACTCGCGATGGTAAGGTCGAGGTTCGAGTCTCAGCCGGTTGCTGGTAGTTTATTTTTCACATGTGATTTATCACCGAGTGTTCTCTATTCCCGGTTCGTAATTGATGGTGGTGAATTTCTTCTCGAATTCCCTTCAGATCCCTACTCCATGATTATAATAGGTAAGTAGTTAATAGCCTCTTCTTATCCCTCCGAGCATCATAACCAGTCTAGGTTGCGAATTTAGCAACACAAACAGGGGTAAGGGGGGGTGAGAAAGATAGACTTAAGAGAAAATGTACCCGTATTTGAGTAGAGGGAAAAATTATTTTAAGTTCCCTCAATATACACAAGTATATATCAGGAAGCTACTTAAAAAATAAATTAATATAAATTCATAATATAACTGTTTGTTCCTTTAGCGTATATAAACTATTGAGTTTGTTTATGCTTTATATGAGAGAGTAATTTTCACGAATATAATTAACCTAATTTACTCAACGATGATATAAGGGGAAGTTAAGATGTATTATTATTCACTAAATTACAAAATTTGTTGACAAAATGTCAACAGGAAACAGTAATAAAATAAATTACAAATTGCACCTAAAAAAATGGCGAATAGAACCGGCGGGATGGCAGTTTTTCCTTCTTCCATAAACTATTTAAAAATGTTTTACAGCTTTTAACTTAAGTGCAGTTCCGCCCGTAAAGTGTGCTAGATACGTTTATAAGCAAGCATTGCGTTTTAGAATAGATTTTTGAGCTCAACTACTCACAATTCTGGAGGGAAGGACAGAGTCTGACAGTTACAGCATATAATCAAACTACTTAAACATATTCTAACGTTAATACTTATGAAAATAACATTAATAATATGGAAAAATGGTATTAATGATGACCATTAAAAATATGTTTGTATTTTACTAAAAAAACCTTTACACCAGAAGAATCCTACTAAACCACAAATTATGATACACAACCAACTACTTTTATTTTTAGCGCCACGTTTTACTACCCGTTGGGGTTATAGTCCATGTACTAACTACGCTAATATTCTAGGAACGGAGAAGGTTACATTCCAAAGAAGTGTATCCGCATTTGCGTGAAGAGAAATTAAAACAATTTAGAAAAAAAAAACACCCTCAGTACAATTGAAACCATTTAGCTTAATTTAAATAAAAGTATTTTAAAAATTCAAGGGTCGACTTTGGTTAGTATGTGTCTAAATTTAAAATGGAGAAACTAAAAACCTTAAGTGTACCTTAAATCGGTGCCTTAAGACTATTTCCTTGACAAAGTGTAGGAACACAGACTGTATATTTAAATGTTAAAAGATACCACTTACTTTACCTGCAAGGTTATAAGGGTTACCTTAATCGAGTTTAATATTATGCTAGCGTAAAACCCGAATGGGTAGTAATACACGGTGCTTTTATAAATATATGCTATTTTATAGATTACACCATAGTGAAAATAAGCATGTCTAGGATTTTACTTTTCGGGATGGACGAAGGGTAGATATAAACACACAGTAGACCTCGACAAAGGTTCATTATTTCAGATTATTTGTGCGGTTTATACGTATCTAAAAGAATTAACAAATTAATAGTAATAAGTAAAAATGTCAAAGGCCCATTCATAGATTCACTTATGTTATCATACTGTACTTACGTGACTATCCCGAAAAAATGTGATTCAAAACTTGGAAAATCGTCACTCACCTGCAAGAAGAAGGGGAAAAAGAAATTGTTATAAAACTTTATGTGCCATAGGAGGAAAACACTACATGAAATTTAATATAAAATTAAATTAATGAACTAAAAATGTTATTTGTAAAGTTTTTGGTGATCCCTACAGATTTAAAGCGTATTTAAATTTCTAAAGTGTAGTTAGTTTTAATTGCATAGTTAATTATGTTTGAGTAAGTTGGCGAGCTAGTAGTATAATTAACTCATTACTAAATAATGTTTCATAATAAAGATAACTATAATTTAAAAGATGATTTAAGTTTATAGCCGTGAAAAGGTCAATTTTTTTTAAATAGTTGCTATTATTTTTGATTATATAATTTATGAATATTGTGTGTATTTGATTACCGTTTAGTTTTTCTATTTATTTTATACATAAGTTTCAATTAGTTTGTAAAATTATAACAATTCTAATTAAATAAGTAAAGTTAGAACAATTTTAGTAAAATAAGTAAAATTAAAACAATTCTAGTGAAATAAGTAAAGTTTAAAAGTACCTTGAACACGGAAAGTACGAGAGTTAAAAAAAATTAAGAAAAATCTAAAAATAAAATTGAGTAAACGAAATTGTAGTTTCTCATTAATGACAATTTCTAAGATATTTGGGGGGGAAGGGCGGCTAAGTGGAAAGTGAAATGTCTGCTGTAAGGGGGAGTGAAATAAATTAAAATATAAATTATTTCCAATATATTTAAAAAGTAAAACTAACACATCCTTCCAGACAACAAATCTTGTTATTTTAGTGGGGCTTTTTTTAATCTTTAGAAACAAAAATGAAATTATTAAGATTTAAAAATTGATAAAGAAGGTCTTACCGTCTGTGTGGTGGTCATACAGTTTCTGGCTACAGATCCAGAGATCCAGGGTTCGATCCGTGACGCTTCCAAATCTTTCTGTGAAGCAGTGAGTTTGGAACGGGTTTAACCCAGCCTCTTAAATACAAATGAGAAGCTACGTGAATAAAAGCGTAGCAGCTCCGGTCTAGAAAATTTATATCAACGTCCGGAGTATTCGTTGTGCTGACTACATGACACCCTCCATCCGAAGAAGATGGCACCATCTTTGCCAGCAGACGGCGGCCACACTGTCGGCATAGCTGGATTGTGGGCTTATGCCATGGAGTTTCTTATTTTTAAAGAGGGAGCATATAATATAATACTATTGATTTAGTGTTTTAAATGTAATTTCGGAGTGAGGGGGGTTGAAAGCCTCGCTTCTCCTTAAATTTCGACAGTGGTTTTACTCAGGTGTGTCATCTAGTCCTAGAGGTTACCAAATAAATCGGGGTGAAACAAGCCCTTAAATTAGTTTTTCATCCTTCAAAATAAGGTTAATGCTACTATAGTTGAAGATCGCAAATAAAATGAGAATGGAGGGGATTTACCTACCACTTTATAAACTAGAATTAATTTTTAAAAACACTGCTTTCAGTTATCGGCTAAGAATAATGTACATCACTACATGTCCTGTTGACGACCCCCGATTATAAATGATAACACATTCATAACGTGGAGAGGGTAAGTGTGGGGAAAGAGGTAAGGGACGACAGCTGAAGTGCTCGTAAAAAATTGTTGAAATAGGAGGGGGATGGTGGGGAGGTTATCAAAGATTTACTGCTGGTCACCATAAAACCGCCGACAAGAAGATGATTTACACACTGCGAAGGAAATTAAGTGGCCATTTATCATCCAGGTCGCAAACTTTCGTTTCCGATGCCGATCCCCCCCATTAATAGCCCTCTTTCCACCGTGGGTCACAAAGATTGATTTCTGTTCGCTGTATTGAAGTTATATAGGTAGTATCAGAACGACTTTTAATGAGTAGGCTTAGCGAAGATAAAAAAAAAGAGCAAATGAGCATTTTACATAATATTAAATAAACTCCATGGTATCGGATCGCAATCAAGCTATATTGACAGAGCGGCCACCGTCAATATAGTGCTAACTTCAGCAGATAGGGGGTGTCATGTGGTCAGCACAACAAACGCTACAGTCATTAATCTCAGTTTTATAAGGCTAAACAGCTACTTTTTCATTCAAGTAGCTCCTCATTTGTCCTCACGAAGCTGAGGTTACCCCGTCCCAAACCAAATGCTTCACAGAAAATCTAGAAGCGTCAGAAATCGAACCTGGGACCTCTGGATCTGTAACCAGGAACTCTGATTACTATACTACAGAGGAGGTCAAAACATAATATAGCATGGTAAAAATACGCGATCTCTTCCGATACAAATAATCACTCCCAAATATATCATACACAAGCTTCCTCACATCAAACCTTTTGTGTTTCTTTAAGCACACCATTCTGTGTGTATAAATTTATGTGTTCATGTTAATAATGTAGATTCTTATATTATCTTATTTTTTAGAAAACCGCCCAAATAGGCTTTGAGTTAAATAGATAGATTTTTTTTCTAACGAGCGTTTTCTAGATGCCGGTATGCTAACCAAATACATAATTTATTGTATTTGTGTTAATTTTAAAACATTTATTCGATGTTTCCAATTTAATTAGTAAGATTGCAAAATGTTTTTTAGCATCGCATATTACTACCCATTCAGGTTATACGCATATGTGGAGTCCATTCACAACTGGAGTAGTGGTAAATGACAGCTAAAAGAATATTTTTATTGCAAACAATGGTTGAAAGTAACTAATGTATAAATAATTATTATTTTCTTAGTTATACTATATTATCAATCAAAAGGCTCAATAAACACTTTTAATAATCTTCACTAATAATTACTGCATAATAATTGACTTTTTCGTAACTTATTGAAAGAAAAAAATATAAGCGTTTAGCGTGAAAGGGTAGTAAGACGCAGTGCTAAAATATATATTAGTAAAAATATTTTTGTTTGTTTCACAGTTGTGGCAACAAGAAATTTTATAACGGATTAGATACTAAACTAAAAAAAAAAAATCAATTTACACATGTATCTTTTTATAACTGGCCACCAAAATAAATAGATTTTTTATAAGTTAGATAAAAAGACGTACAAAATGTTGATTTCAAAATAAAAGTTTTTATTTAAAAAAATATGCGTATATGATAAGCAAGACCGAAGACGGTATGTATGACGTCATCAACGGCCTTAGTTTTGTTTGGTTCGGCATCTTAAACAGTGGCATCCCGTTAGTATTAGTTGTGTTTTGTAATAAATCTCAAAATTGTCTTGCCTAGGAATATTAGTTGTGTAATATTCTATGGGGCGTGTTATATTTAGCTTGTCTACACTCATGGTCGACGTTAGTACAATATTTTGTTTATGATTATTTTGTCTTTTAAAGAAATAGGAGATGTTTGTAAAACATAGAATTTACTCTCTTAAAATATAAGATATGATACTATAGGGTCAATTTACGAACTCTCGGAGCTGTAGACTCGAATATAGTAAGGTATTACATTATTATTATTATTATTATTATTATTATTATTATTATTATTATTATTATTTAAAAAGAACTCTTGGATTTAAAATTAAACTACATTATACTGTACAAAGACCTGTCAATGTAAATGTACGTCATCAGTGTGTAAGTTTTATTTCTGATACTAACCGATAGCGAGATATTATTTGTTAATATGTTGAAAAGTTAATATACACATCATAATATACAGTGTTTATAAATAGAGAATGTAATTACGTGTTGGTTCTGAGCCAGAGAACAGAAGAGGGGAAATTTAGTTTCATAGGCTCGATATTGAATACAAACAACGCTTCCATAATTACGACAAGTAAGCGTCAAATAAGCAGTTTATGGAGTATCTACATGGTCCTTAGAGCTTTACATATTTTGATCATGCGAAAATGTTTGTAATATCTAAGTAAAAATATACAAATTGATTTTTTTTAATTAGCAAACTTAGAACGTTCATATATTCTCTGAAACGGAATTTGTAAGGCGTATGTTTAAGATTTCCTCATAAATAAGAGTCGTGTGTTCAAGGAGGTTGTCTTGGTAGCTAAGAAATTACCAATCAGACGTTGCGCTTAGGTTGGTTATTGATCAAACCTTTAATAATACACGAGTTCGGTGTTTACTACAATGAACACAAAAACATATTCTATGACACTATGGATAATATATAGACCTTGGTGTTTTTGGGGTAAAGTGCTTGTCTCAAGACCCGATGTTCATGGGTTCAAACCCAGCCAAGGTCAAATCATTTTTACTGAGCGAATAAAAATATGCAGACCTTAACCTTAAATGACAATTTTAAGCAATTTTTAGAATAAATTATAAATGCTTAAAAAAAAGCAAAATAAAAAAAAAGACTAAAGGTGTATGAATGTATTTGAATCATATAAAAAGGGTGTTCTTAGTTGTATATGGCGTAATAGAAACGACAAACAAAATATAATTTATCAGCCTTATGGTGGGGATGTAGGGGACATGAGAACAGGTAAAGTGTTTTTTCTTTAGTTTTTATATCAAAACTTTTTTTGGTCAAAAGAATTTAAATATTGTTTCAGTACAACCGCAGAGTTTAATTTTCTTCACAAGATGACCTCAACATTTTTTTAGTATCTGTCAAGGATGTTCTGGAATTTAATGACTGCTTTTTCTCTTTATTTAAAATGTTTGTTATCTAATGCCTGTGTTGGTGACAGATATTCAACAACTATTGTTGTTATCACCATGGAGGAAAATTAAACTCTAGGCTACGTTTGTACTGGAGCTAGTTTATTTATTTTGGCAAAAAAAAAACTGCAAAGCCACTGGCCCCTTTTCGCGTTCCTTAAATATATCCCCATCTTAAACAACTACTTTTAAATTAAATTTTAAATATTTTCACTTTAACTAAAGTTTTGCATTTTTAAATTTTCGATAATTCGAATTTGGAGTCAAGATCCAAAAGATTATTTCTCGATTCCTAGTTTTAAATTTAGTATTAGACCCACCTCTAAATATGACCTAAGAGTAAAATCCGTATGGGTAGTAAGAAACAGCGCGAGAAAAACGTAATAGAAGAAAACGCGAGTCAAGGTACGTGTTTTTCAATCTTAATGACCAAAAGAGACTTTTATTAAATAAATAAAATGTGGTTCCAATAGATAGATTAAGTTTTATTCTCTACTCGTAATATCCTAAATAATTCGACACCTTGGCTCAGTCGGTAGCGTGTCTGCCTTCTGAACTAATGGTCCCGGATTCGATTCCCGGCATGGCCGAACATTTTATTATTGGTGAAATGTGGGTTAACCCTTAAACGGTGATAAATTAACGGCCGGGAACTGGGTGCTGTGTCTGTCCTAGTCTTAAGTTAGATTGTAAGGCAAATGATGCTACGACAGGCCTAGCAAGCCGGTTGTGGAAAATGTATGCCTTGAATAAAATAGTGACCCAGGCCATAGGCAGGAAACAATAATGGATGTGAAAAAAACCTTGATAGCTTCTCGTAAATTAATTTGACTAAACTTATCTTACTTTTAAAAGTGTTTGTTTAAATGCCGCTATGCTTATGAAAACTATTCAGTATCTGTTAAGATTACTGTGTGGTGTGCAGAAGCCACTTTATTTTTATCTTGAACCAAAAAATTGTTGTTTTTTTTGACATAAACAGTGAACAAAAAAAAAATTGCCTTAACTCGCATTTCTTTCCAACCCACCTTTGGTAGTGTAAATAAAATATTATACGAAACTGTGCAGCGTTATTGTCTGCGTCAGTATTATATTTCTAGTCAAGTCCATGCTCTAACGGTGGTAGCACTGCATACAACAGCAGGAGTACCGACCGACCCGCAGTGCTGAATAATTCAAGCCACGACCGATCTTCCAACAAGCAGCCAGCGAGGCACCACCACACACTTCCAGGCTACACAGTACAAACACGAGGGGTACAAGAACCTTTTAGCCAATGGAATGATATACAATGACAACGTCGTGGAGCTAAAAGCATGATTATTTGTGGTTGTTTTATTCGAGTGTTTTTTTATGTACGTTTTTGCAGGAACTTGACACACAATAAGTATCATTACAGTCCAATTTTCATAGGAAGAACCTCTGAAAGCTAGAAAAGTTAATTGAATCTACTTTCACGTATTAATATGAAGGATACAGAGGGAAAGTGGGAAAGCAACACTATACATATTTTACAAGACAACGAGTTTTATAACGCAAACCTCTTTGAAGACCCCAGTAAATACTTTTTTTTTAGATACCACTTTTAACCATAAACTGAACTGCATTACAAAAGTAACATGATTGGCTAACAGATGGTATCACTAGATCAATTTGAGTTGAAATGTGACTTTTGTCCTTTTTATCTTGTATCCTTCGTATGTGATCTAAATCTGCCAATTTTGATAAATATTATCACTAGGCCTACCTATAAAATAACACAAGCAATTTAGTAAAATGTTTTCAATGCTGACCACATTTTTTTTATAAAAGGCCTATTAAAATCGGACTGTATAAAACAATATTTTAACCGCACTGGGATTCAAATCAAAGTCTCACCAAAGTGATCTTGAGCCAGCACCTCACCAACCATTCCTACGGCCAATGCTGTTGAGATAGTCAAGATGCACATTTTTAAATAATATGACGACTTGCACACTTATTTCAAGTTGTAAATCACAGCTTGAAGACTAGCAAATCTCAGCCCTAGTGAAAGTAATGTATATAAAAGGCTGACAAAACGAAGTTTATGAATACTAGATTAATTTAGACACTAATTGGTATAGAGCCAAGGTCATGAAGTCAAACTCCTTTGTTCTTTGATTCCTGGGATGTGTAAGCCAAAATAATACTATCCAACAAGTAAGCAATCTAAAAAAACGCTTCTGTGGTCGCATGGTTTGAGGCGTCATTCTTGCAATAAATTCAACTTTCTATTACGCAGTGTTTTTTTCCTAAATGGTTTTTCACTCAAAAAACATACACATCCAGTTAAATTTTCTCTAGATTAAACCTTCCCCATTCTTGGCACATCAGTGTATAGTCCTAAATGGTAGTAAGACACGGCATTAAAAATATATATGTATTTTTTTAAAGTTTCATAAAATAACGTAGATACATTCTAAAAATATATCCAAATATTTCTTTAAAATGTTATTGGTACATTCAAAATAATAATAATAATAAGCACTCGCAAACACATAAAATACACGAAAATATATAGCGACATTTTATTCCTGACGGGAGTTTTTGTTTATTATGTTAAGGCAAATGACGAAACATTTCATCACGCTACCAAAACCAGCCGATCACAAAATGTGTAGCGCCAGGTGTACGTTAGTGAACTCGTGAAATACCGCCCGTTAACCCTGGATACGTACAGCCCCAACTTCAGAGCCTCGCAAGCCATTTTGTCGTGAAAGATAGCGATAAAAGTGAGGGAAAATAAACCCACACCCCGACGACAACATAGAGCTGATCCGAACGGCTGCCTGCTACCGTAAGAAGCCTTGATGAATACTTCAACGAGACCCCTCTCTACCTAACAGCAGCAGGAAATGGACTTCTTAGCGCGAAACGTCACTTAAAAGCGCCACTCTCACTCGGCGGATCCTATACATAAAACGTGTGTGTATAATGTCAGCGTGCGTCTCGTGCCCAAGAGACCGCTGCGCTACCGGAACGGATGTTACACTCGGGAATAGCATAGAATCTAAATGACGCGAGACGAGAAACATCATATAAAACTTTAAAAAGATACCACCATTTTTTTCCCCCCCAATGAAGTACCCTATATCCTAGCCTGTTGCAAAATACGACACAGCGAGAGGTTAAAAGCTACTATTATTATAATATCCTTAGCTGTCATAAAAAAAAGGCAAATACGTTACAATAACACTAAAAGCCTTTATACACTATCGTAAAAAAAAAATGCAGTGAGAGACTAAGAGCTAGATTCTAGAAAAAAAGTTATTTAGTTTTGTTACGAAATTGTTTACGTTAGATAACGCTGATTCTTTTTTGTGAACGATATATTGAATCATCTGGTGTTTTATGAAACTCTCTTCACGCTCATCTTTCTTACACCCACGTCCAATGTATTAAAGAAGGTGATTTAAGCCCGTATATTATATAATAGAGATTTAAGAAGTCAGCCAATCCCCATTAGACTTGAAGAGAGTCAGCCATAAAGAAGATACAGAGGATGCGATCCTCTAAATGTCACGAAGTCTAATTGTACAGCAAATTCTCTTGCATTTAACGTTAATGTGATAGAATGATGTTCTAAGGTAGGTCTGGTAATAAAGATACGTGATAGTTGAAATATGTGACATGGGAATGCTATATAGTACGTTCGGCCAGTGTGGTCGGAAAACCGTTAAATAGAATCGAACCCTTCTACTCACCAACACAAAATCCCAAAAAGTAGATTTTACATTATTCTTTCTGTCCCCATGTTTGTCTGTCCTTTTTTCAGTCTGTTCGTCCCTGGACACGGATCCAAAAAGTCATATGGATATGGTTCAAACTTTATACTTAAATTTTATAGGGCAATAGGTTAACTCGGGGTACTTTTTTTATTTTGAACCTAGCCCTTAAATTAAGGGTAGTTTACTGATGGATGATTTTTTCATTCAAAATTTTTCAAAAATGGCTCCAACGGTTTTGATTAAAATGTATATCTGTGGATTGAGAAGTATGAAAAATAGCCCCGTTAAAGTATTTTTTGGGTAAAAACTCGTTTAGTGATTACTGATTTTTCAAAAAATTTAAAATCTGTATTTTTTATATGGCCTTATTACGGATTTGGTCCAAATGAGTACTTGTTAAGTTTTTCCATTATAAATAATGATATATTTAATACTCGTTTTTCTAATATATATATATAAGTTTAATGATGACTGATATTTATATTTTAAAAAAAATAGCTTTAATGATTTTGTTCAACATTTGTTTCGGGGACTATCTTACATTATCAATAATAATGTAGCTTTATTTTTCTAAAATAAACTAATTTATGGGTAGCTTACTAACGAAAAATTATATAAAGTCATATATATTATACTAGTGGAGTAGGGAATAATTTATGAAAAGCCAACCTAAGTACACCCGACTGGTTTTCGAACCCTGATAACTCCATCAGCGGCATTCCAGTGTATAGCTAGAATGAAACCTTAGACCAGGGGGTCGGCCAACTTTTTTGTACCCCATTCAAAATATAAGTTTATCAACGGTTCCAGGATCACCCATCGTTTCTCCACTCTAATTTTTTTTCTTTTTTTTTTCATGATCTATCTAATATTAGTTCTTAAAACTCAATCTTTCTCAAATACTCTTGCCCCTAACTTTTTAGAAATAAATTAACAATTTATTATTTTACTATTTTTATTTTTTTTGCAATGTGTCTTACCGTTATATGCACGTTAACTATTAAAACTAATAAAGGTAGATTTGGTCATACTCGAATATTATTATAAAGTATTTGTTATATTTCCGGGTTCAAAGAGATTCTAAGATCGACTTTAAATGACGATCAAGTTTTCTTAAACGATAGACTGAAAATTACCACGAGATTGACCAGATGACGACCCATGATGTATATAATTCGACAACAGAGGCGGGTAAAAGTCGTTAATAACACTAGAGTTACATTATTTAATCATATAATTCAGTGCCAGTAAAGGCTTTCCCAAATAAAACACTATATAAACTAAGGATGATGAATTTTATCGAATAACTTAAGGTGGGGAAAAGGACAATGTTTTTACAGTTCTTATAGCAATTTTTTTTTGATAAAATTAATAAAATATTGCTTCAGTACAAACTTAAGAGTATAATTTTCTTCATATGGTGATATAAAAAGTTGTTGAATAACTGTCAAGGGTGTGTTGGAATTCAATGACAACTTTTTCTATTAATTCAAAAAGTTTCTCGTCTAATGCCGATATTCTCTCAGCAGATATTTAACAAAAATGTTGATATCGCCATGTGAAGAAATGTAAACTGTGTCACTAATGAAGCAATATTTTATTTATTTTGGCTAAACAAATTTTTTGCTATAAAAACTGCAAAAATGCTGGCCTTTTCTCACGTCCTCTACACTTCCACCTTAAGTGTGCAAAATTGAGGAAGGATGTGAAATCGCTAAGGGGGAGAAAAAAAAAATCTCGAGGAGAGGGGAAGAGACTCTGGCCTTCCAGATGGAGTAGAGCACACTATTCGTGCGATTAATTACTCCCGTCATTACAGTGGTTGTTGCTGCAAGACCCACGACTGATGAACCTTGTTCAGGATGTCTAGGTTGTATCACTGAGGGCCACTTCATCACCGCGACCCAATTAAATAAGACTCAACGAGTAGTAGTGCGGTTTGCGTCACGCAATGGGGAGCAGGCGCTGGTTATTCTCACGCAGCGCTAAACAACGGTGGAAGGCGGGCGGAGTTACAACATATTTAAAAAAAACCTAATTAGTGACGTAATCGAGCGTAGCAGGAACTAACTATGCAGTCGTATATACCTAGGCACTGCCTGCATTTTAGATTCATCACAGCATATTTGAGGTTATTTGTGTATGATGTTTGTGGCATCTCTTGAAATGAATAAATGTGACCATGACCGGCTAAATCTACAATGTGGATCATATACAATCCAATTTTCATAGGAAGAGCCTTATCTGACAGATAGATAAATTACTACTTTCAAGTATTCATAAGTAAAGTCATATTATCTGTAGCCATCAGTTATGATAGATATTATCAATTCCTATGAACTAATATTATGAATTAACAGTGAAAGTACGACAATCTAGTTCAGCCGGTAGCGTGTCTGTCTACTGATTTAAATGTCCCAAGTTTGATTTTTAGCATGGACGAAAAATTTATCATAAGTGAAATGTGGGTTTCCCCTTTCACAGTGATGAATTAACAAATGGGGGCTGGATGTTGTGTCTGTTCTAGATATAAGTTAGTTTATAAGTCTGTGCAGATATAATCAATCGTTGCAGAAAGATAACGTTAAATAAATACCTCAAACAAATTAAATAAATTTTATTAGTGTAAAATGTTAGCAATTTCGGACAAAAAAATTGAAGTATCTGCTAATTCACCCAAAAATATATTTTTTTGTAACTTCGACAAGTGCACTAAAATGACATCACTTGATAAAGAGACAAACTTTTTTTTTCGAATCTAATAAATACATTATATAATTTTTTTAGAGTAAAATTTTTACTCTTATAATAGGCAAATTTTACCGATAACTAGCTAAACCAACAAAGTATTTAGGAGGTTTTAAGGAAGAAGGAACCCTTTAAAGTATAAAACCGTAATGTTCTTGTCCATAACACGAGGTCTAAAGGTTTATAAAAATCTAGGATACGCTCTTTGGTTGTTAAAAAATCTTATTTAAAACATTATTCATGCTTTACTAAACTTTATATTGCAATCAGGTTTATCGGTTGATCCATTTCGGGAAATGTTTTGACGTTACCTCAATTATTCCCAGACTTCGTCGTCTGCTGGACAATTTACCATAACTCGAGATAAGCTATGGTCCTTAGTCCTTTATCTCCCCAGGACACGACCAGCTCCAAAACACATTAAACATTTGATGGCACACTTCCCCTCTAAGCAATTCATTTGTAGTCTACAAGCACTGCACTATCAGCACTTGAAATGATTACTCACCAAAACAGTGTACTTAACTGAAATTGGCTAGGAAATGTTTAATACACAATAGAATTGCACCTTCAAAGGTAAGAAGGATAGGTTAGGCCTAGAGAAGGATAGGTTAGGCCTCCATATTACACCCGTTTCGGTGGCCGCATGGTCTAAGGCAGTAATCTCGCAGTAGACTAAACCGCCAATGACGGGGAGATCGAGGTGTGAGTCTCAGTCGGGTGTACTGAGAGTGGTTTTTCTAAAATGGTTTTCCACTATCCCTCCAAATGTGGGTACACTTCCTCTAAATATAGCCTCCCTAATCGCTAAAATCACTAACCTAATTAGTACATAAGCTTTTAATCCGGAAGGGTACTAAGGGCCAGTTTCATAGTCAGATTTAATACACCTCAAGTGCGGCGCTATACTAAATACAAGACGTCACATACCTGAAATTGAATGGAATGGGCCAGTTTCACATGCGAAACTGGCCCATTCCATTTTGGTCAGAGTAGGTGTCGTCCTGTATTTAGTATCGACTCGCACTTTAGGCGTACTAAATCTGACTATGAAACTGGCCCTAAGACGCGGTTCTAAAAAACTTTACAACATAAAAAAAATGTGTTTGCTTGGAAATATATTAAATCTGTTAGAGAATTTATGTTTGTTTATCTTTTCCATTGTTATCACAAATTCAGCTAAATATCGGATAGTGTTTTAAAGGAAAAACTAAACTTTAGTTTTTGTGTCCTAACACAGAATTTTTCTATACCAAACTTAAGGAAAGGGAAAAATATAAATATTAAAAAACCATACAGTGACCCCATGATATATATGATAAAAGATAGAACTGTATTCTAGAACAAAGCGAGCATAGTCTGCATCAAATAGGTTGAGGTGTCATCCGTAAGCCACGTAGGCCTAGCACTGTTGAGAAGGCTACAAGAGGTATAAAAGAAAGTAATAAGAAAAAAGCGTTAAGTGGTTTATGGTTGACCCCTGATAAAAATTCAGGAAAATATTTTTAGTTCCATGAAATTTAAAATACTCCACATTTGTCTAAGTATTTTGGGGTACCACATATATGTTTTCAAAAAGGCGAAAAAAAATATTGCAGGTACTAGTTAAATTAATCGGGTGTTAAACATGACTAAGTAGATCCCTTTAAATCTCAGATGAATGTTATTTTGTCCTCAATGAAATGTAAAATTAATTGTTTCACTATCAAAATGTATATGCTAACCGGTAAGTTTATCTAAGTGCTAGGCTACTACACCTAAAATTTAAGAACACACTAGGGAAACATCTTTATCTCAGTAAATATTGCCGTTGATTCTTATTCTAATGAAGGCAAAGTTATTTAAAACTCATTCTCTTCGTCCTATTTACCGCAAGTTGATTAATTTAAAGCCACGCCTAGCTTATGCCAGTATTTACATGGAGTATGCCAATCAAAGAGATTTCAGCGCAGCCGCTATTTTCTTAATACAAAATTCTTTGTGTTTTCCAGATTTTCAAGGCACTTTAGAGAATAATATAAAGGAATGAAATTTTAACTTTCATAAAATTGACTATTAATGTGAGGTCATGTAATTGGTATCTTAAACAGGATTATTTGACCCTGATAGATATTGTGTGTGTGTGTGTGTGTGTGTATACTACCTAACCCTAAATTTCAAATGAGGCGAGATGATAAGACTTGTTTGAATCAGCGCAGTTCGTTTTTCTTCTATCTAAAGCTTGCGTGCCAAATTCACAAATACGCTAATAATTATTTTAGTTTTTTGAAAAATCTTTTTTGTTCTCCCTTTTTCCAATACACATAAAATTAGCTTTTTTTTTCCCCCCGGTTCTCGCGGTATTAGAGGGTCATAGCGATGAATATGCAGCAATGAAGTGTATTATCCCCATTCTTTCACCTGCATTTATTTTTCCCACTACCACAGTAACGATGATAGCCCTGTTAGGAGCAGGATTATCTCATTCCGGTAGTTTCAATAAGAGCTGAACTCATTAGGGCCATTTTTCGAAGCATAAGTTTGATGTTAGGGGAATGACTGTGCAATTAATTTGATAAGTGCTTGAACCTGATACATTACATGTACTTTTACAGAATATAGTCCATCAAATATTAGCGCAAGGACATGTTTAAAAACATAAAAACACACTGCCCCTTTCATATTAATCATGGATTTTTATTTTATTTAGCACCACGTCTTACTACCCATTCGGGTTATACGCTTTGGTACTCATTACGCTAATGAGTTAGGAATAGGGACGGTTGCATTTTAGAGGAAGTGAACCCGCATTTGTGTGGATGGAGAGTGGAAAACCATTTAGAAAAAACCACCCCAAGTTCACCCGAACGAGATTCGAACCTCAATTTACCCGCCCTCGGCAGTCTAGATCAACACGGTACTATCACGTCAGCAACTATGCCACCGAGGCGGGTATCTATTATCAAGTAAACAGCGCGTGTTGGACTAAAATTTCGAAGACTATGAGATCAGGATTCAATCCCGGTCAGATGCACTGAGGGTCTTTTCCTAAATGGTTTTTTCAAGCTCACTACAAGCAAATGCGGGTGCAGTTTCTCTAAATTAAACCCTTCGTACTCCCTAACACATTAATGCCATTAGTAGACAGGCGTATAGCCCGAACGACACTTTGTTGTAGTTTCTGGTTCGGGAATAGTCTTACTGTTAGTCTATCGTGAGCTAGGCTCATAAAATAATAAAACTGGAAATGTTTACTCAAGAGTTAAAATGAGTGCACTGTGGGAGCGTAGAATCAACACGCTCGGACAAAAACAAATATTATGAAGGTTGGGAAGGGTATAGAAATAAAATAAATTACCATTATTTAGAAAAACAACTTTTATTTACAGTCAAATGAAAAGTCACAGTAGGTCAAAAATAAGTAAGGAGATTAAATTAAATAAAAAATAAAAGAGAAAATAAATAAAAAGAACGATTTAATTTAAAAGGTGTGTGCAATTGGTTTAAAACTGTTGACAATATGTGAGGAAAAATGTAAAAAATGAATTTTTTAAAGCAACGCGTAATTCACCTATTCGGGCTTTACGCAAGCAGTAATTAGGCTAGTGAGTTAAGGACAAGGAAGTTTGAATCTATAGAAAGTGTACCCACATTTACGTGGAGGGAGAGCGGAAAAACCACACTCAGTAGACCCAACCGGTATTCTAACCCAGATCTCCCTGTTATCAGCAGTCTATTTTAAAACTAGAGTGACGCCTTAGACCATACAACCACAGAAGCAGGTAATGTACTTGTTAAAATTAAAATTTCTTACAAATTTATAATATATAAACATTGTTTAAAACTCTTTTTTTGTTATAATGGTTGAGTCATAACAGCATTTAAAAGGAATTGTTATGTCCCACTTTATGTAGATAAATGCGTTAGATAGCAATTTCATAGCGTCGTTCCGCACGTTTACCGACAACACCGAAGTGGCCTCAAGGCGTCGGTCACTCATTCCACCCCTTCCTATCCCAACCGGACAAGTTTCTAGAAGGGATTACACCCGGTATCATACAACAAGTTTAAACTCCAGGCAACACTACTAATTGCATTCTTGTATACTAGCAAACCCTAAGCTCACCTTTGTCTAAAGCGTCAACCCTAAAGGGCAGGATTAATGTTGAAGAGTGAATTAATTCGATGAAGTAATTCAGTTTATAGGTTTATAACAGACTTTTTAATTAGTGAATAAAATAGTTCAAAATCAATATCAGATATACTAGTAGTTTGAGCTGTTTTACTTAAATAATTTACTTATTTATGATAAACTATCCAAATAATTATTAATTTTAAATTGCACGTATATAAGTTTATAAAGTGGCATTATTTGTATTTATCAATATCAACTATAAAACACTTTAAACAAGAATAATATTATGAAGAAAAAAGAGTGTGTTTTGAAGTCAAGATAACTTTGTACTATAGTATTATAGTACTATCCTACTTAAAATTCTGGTAGAAAGACACTTTATAAACAAATAAAAATCTAATTTTAGCGGTCTACATTAATAACATTTTAGTATATTATTTGTGTTATTTTATAAGCCTGGGTAATATCCATCAAAACTATCTGAGCCATTTCACATATTATTAGCTTGGCGTATGAATACTTGCAAGTAAATCTAGTATCTTTTCCAGCCGACAAATAAGATTTTACCTAGGAAAATTGGGCTGTACCATCTTTGCCGTGTAAAATACAAGTTAGTAATTATTTTAACTACTAAGTTCATCACAAGGGTTACTAACGACTTAATCTTAAGTGTAAGTGATCATGTGGGGTAGCTTAGAGGAAATACACCCACAACAAGGCGGCCGCCTCGGTCAGCGAGAAAGTATCAATCGTTGTCAGACCACACGGCTTAAAATAAAATGATTTGTTTTGTTTTCTAGAACTAATTCTCTATTCTGTCTAAGCTTATACTCCCTTTCAACATGTAATTACAACCACCCTTTGTTATGTGAATATGAAAGAGGGGAAATAAGGCTAAACCTATTATCTTAAGGTATAGAGGAAAGATCTCTGCTAGTTCTCAAATTTTTTTTTAAAAAAGTCATGTTTGAAGCTTATTAAAAAATTGTATTTGCAAAAGAAAGGCTAAATCTAGAGCCCTTTCTCATTAAGCCTGGTTTCTTAGCTCCAGAAATATGAGAAAATTTAACACTATTATTAAAACTCAAAACATAAGGTTATTAAATAAAAATAGCCTTGTTGGAATCTTTCGACTATAGTGGCGTGAACCATATTTTGAAGTAACGCATCGTACAATTAAATATCGCGTTATAGCTGAAAGTCTGCGCCTGAGCGTCACTTTTAATACAGGGCGGTTATCGATCGTACGATGCCGTATCTAAATCATGTATTTTAACTACCTCTATGTTAAAAACAACGCTTACACCGAGCCCGAACGTCAGCCATGTTCTCACCGGGTGGCGCGGAGCGGGCACGACGTGCGGCGCCCGCTACATAACAGCAGCATGTCAGTTCATAACACACTTTATTTAAATGATGTTATGTGATATAGCTGAACATATATTTTAATTTATTGATCCAATATATTCCACACTTATTAAATAATCTTGGTGACCTGGCGGTCTGAGGGTAAGGTGTCCGACTTATGTGTTGGGGGTTCGGGGTTCAGTCCTCGGTCCCAGCAGAGATTTATCTGATTTCCAAACTCTTCCTTCACCTCTAACAAGACATGTATTAATCACAACTTTTGAATGTGTGGAGTGCCAGGCCTTCACCGTGGTTCGGATCCCACGTTAAACTGTAGGTCTTCCATTTGATCCCATGATCACTTTACTACTACAAATAATGAATTTAAGATAAACTTAAAGATTAAGGAATGTTTTATTATAACTGTTAAAAATCTCTGCATGTTTTAATCAAAAATGTTTGTCTGGCCCCAGATTGTCCTCGTTAATTTCGCTTTCTTCTCTGGGTTGTAAACGTTTGGTGCAACGATAACCAGAATAATAACCGCACATGTTGGAACATTTCAGTCTATTTCTTAACTATTCACAACTTCGGCTATTACATCTTTTTTACAGTTGCAAGACAGTAGGCACAAAAAATAATGATGTGGTGCTGGTTCTTGTAAGGTTGGAATAGGTTTAAATTGGCCATTATTTATTTTCCATCCCCATTTCTGTGGATCCTGTTTCATATGTCTCCATATTTGTACTTGTAGGTAAACACGGAATGTGTGTTGTCTTGCCGTGTCTGAAGTTGGAAGAAGTGATTCTAGTTTGAACTCTGTGTATATTCGTTGTTTGGCAATATTCTTCTCGTACATTTTATAACGCAACTCGTTGAGCGTATATGTACGTTTACCGCCATACAACACACACATAAATGATTTTCCAGCTTTGGTAATATCGTGAGATGGTAACGAACTGTGATAACATTAAATCACTTATATCTGTATATTTTTTTAATCAAGTTTCATTTTATCAAAGGCTTGTAGTTTACCCATGCTATGTATAACGGATGTGCTGCCACATCCCGTGAATGCATGCATGAAAAGTACATAGTTTTTCATCTCGCCCAAAGCATCAATAATTTACTACTGAATATTTTTTGGGGGACGATTGCCTTTACTTGGTATTAACATGAACGTATTTGATCCAGCTATTGCAATAAAAATAACAAGTAGGTCAGTATCTTCTCCTAAAATCACCGATGTAGACTATTTCCATACCCTGCCTCTTTGATTCCATTAGAAACAATCAGTGTGCCAACATCTGTTTCCACTTGGAGAACTTTAACTCCCCTAGACTTCAAATGTTTGGATAGCAAAAATATGAGTCTGCGTTTGTTGTTTGTATTGGAAAATCTCCCTGAGATAAATCTGTGTAATGGTGTGTGTGATTAGATATGACGAAGAGCTATAAACCAATTTACAATTTGAGCTTGATGCGTGGCCATAAGCCCTCAGCAAAACTTGCTCTGTCAGAAAAGGATCTAGGAAGGCAACATTAGAGCTATAAATGTATGTGGCAACAACATGAACAATATAAGGAAATAGTGAAATTATTCTGGTTATGGTTGCACCAAACTTTTACAACCCAGAGAAGAAAGCGAAATTAACAAAGACAATCTGGGGCCAGACAAACACTTTTTATTAAAAAATTGAAAGATTTTTAACAGGTATAATAAAACATTTCTTAATCTTTTAGTTTATCTTAAATTAATTAAGTGGTGTTAATGTCGAACAGACTAACAGTAGAAAAAACTCAATACTAGGACCATAGGAGAAAAACAAAACAAATTATTACATAAAAAAAACCCAGCAAAGTGCTAACTATCACATCTAATTTTGAAGTAAGAAAAAACTAACTTATATTTTTTTAGAAAAGTTGGACAATGAAACAACATTTCCCTGATTTAAGGAGCAAAAATTATAATATATATTAAATGACAAAGTATTATTTTTTTACTATCATTGCAATTAATATTGTATTAATGAAAATAATTTTGATTGGCCTATTAAAAAAAACGTACATTTTATTTTATAGTTATTCACTCAGAACTTTGCTAGGTAACAGCAGGTTTTATTCTGAATATGAAGCGCTGATGGCTCTATTTTATTTCAGCTAGAAGACTATTTTAGTAAGTGTGGAATACATTGGAGCAATAAATTAAAATATATGTTCAGCTACATCACATAACATCATTTAAATAAAGTGTGTTATGAACTGACAGGCTGCTGTTATGTAGCGGGCGCCGCACGTCGTGCCCGCTCCGCGCCACCCGGTGAGAACATGGCTGACGTTCGGGCTCGGTGTAAGCGTTGTTTTTAACATAGAGGTAGTTAAAATACATGATTTAGATACGGCATCGTACGATCTACAACTTTTATTTCAGATAAAAGTTTCATTAGAGCAAAAGTAACGCCGCAAAATAAAATAAATTTAAAATTTTAGCTATAACAAGTCTCTTTTTTACTATATATGCTATTATTTAGGCTACTCGTAGACCTAAATCAGCATAATATATATATACTATATATATATTATATATACTATATATATATTATATATACTATATATATATTATATATACACTATATATATATATATATACTATAGAGGAATTCGATAGGCACCCGGCTAGGGATATGACAACAAACTAGCCGTAGAGGGCGAACAAGTGAAATATGAGTGAAATATTAAGACACCTCAAACATCTCTTGGCGGGTCTGTACGTTGTTGAGAGAGCAGCGTAGTGTTTCTAGAGGACGTTATACGACACATCGAGCAAAAGTTCGCGACTAACCAATCCCAGTGGCTTGAGCTCCGCCCCCATCAAACGGAAGGACGACAATTTCACTTCACCAAGGTGTTTAGAAGAGGTAGGGTGTGGAAATTTCTCTCCCCTTTCAAATATGGGTTAGCATGTGTTTGATGTAATCGCGAGACGTGACGTAAAGCGAAAGTACACTGCAAATCCACTTAATATAGCAGTGTAGGTGAACAATGTAATCTGCTGTCGCAGGGGAGGAAATGGAATCCTCCCCACGATTCACGAGGTGCCGTAGAGGGTGTGTTGCGGGGGACGGGGTTATTGAAGATGTGCCAGTCAAACAGAGACAGTTGCTGCAAAGTTGCGAGACGAGGGACCGGCGAATAAAGGGAATGAAGAGGGGCGGGATGAAAAGGGAAGACAGGGAATAAAGAACAACGCCGTAATCCTTGGGTAACGAAGCGCGACCCAATTGCGACAGCGCTGCGCTCCATCCATACTGAATTAGTGCAGATGGCGAAAGAAAGAGAGAGAGAGAGAGAGAGAGAGAAGGGGGTGGGATTTATTTTGGTCGGGTACTGTGACAAGAAACAGCATTTTCATCTAAAAAATAAGATTCGCATTGAAACGAAAAAAGAATTAGAAAAATTGAGTTTTCATACCAAAAGTGTAGCATATTATAAGTGAGTTAATACAAAAGATAGAATAGTTACACCTTTGATTGCCAACACATCTGTTATAAATACACACACACAAAACAACTCACCCCTTCTCAATCCAAATTAAAAAGGCTGACCTGTTTGCCATGCATTAACCCTTCTAAACGATGGAAGGATATGAGGGTTACTCTGCTCTATAAACGCTACTCTCTCGGTAGACTAGACTGCCGATGACGAGAGAGAGGTTTGAATCTCGGTCGGGTGTACTGAGGGTGGTATTTCCAAAAGGGTTTTCCACTATTCCTTCACGCAAATGCAGGTACACTTACTATGCATAACCTTTCTCATCTCTAAAACCATTAGTGTAGTTAGTTTATAAGCGTGTAGCCCAAACGAGTAGTCGGATTAATAATTGCTAAAGAAAAAAGAAATATAGCCCTATTAATAACCTTAAAACATTTCAAACTATTATCACACAGTTCTCTTAGTTAAGTTCTTAAAACCACAGATACATTAAGAAACTAATAACTTCTAGCCAAATAATTCAATTTGAATTTTCTTTATTACAGTGCTGATCAACAGTCACAAGACCTATAAAAATACAATACTGACACATAATACAACGATAAACTATAGAACTACACAGAAAAAAATAATCTTAGTTAAACAATTTAAATTAATAAAGGGAGAGACTAAGCTGCTACAAAAAAACACATAGAAACTATTTATATAAAAACAATAGAAAATAAATACATGTTTTAAAATGAATATCATATAATTAGAGTCGTTAATATATATTTAAATTTCCTTAAAGAATTATCTGAGTCCGGCTCTTCGTTTATGATAAAAGTCAAGTTCAGCCAATCTAATAGTAATAATAATATTAGTTTCACATTGAAACGTAACTTATTTAAGATTTAATAGTCCATAATTCCAGTAACACACAACAAACAGATGTTTATTGACGTAAATGCGTAGAGCCCTAAACACTCTGGAAAAGAAGCCCTTTTTATGAGCAGGAATCCCTTGATCTGACCTATATGATAGCTAAAATGAGGTTTACAATACATTTTGCCTTTCCTGACAGTTACAAAATTAAAAAAAAAAATCGTATCCATCTGCCTCTTAAACAAGCTACGACAGTTTGACAAATGTCAAAATTATTTATCAAAGTGACAGGATGTTATACGTTTTTAAGGTCATTCGATAGCAAGAACTACCAAGCTTTATTGCATGTATACAATTTTGGTAGGAAATTAAACATAGGTGGGTGTAGGGGGATTGTTTTGTAAAAGATTACAAGTAGCAGTGTCTCAGCCAATAATTTTTTGTTCAATGATCCAATTCGGACACAATAAAAAAATTAACAAGTGAAGTTAAGTTAGAAATAAACAAATTAATTCAAAATAACGACAATGTGTCCTACAAAATGAGAAAAAAAAATCAAATTATCGGGGTTAAAAAAACTGCATTTATGTATGGTTAAAATTATGTAATTTTTACCACTTATAAGCTGCTTAAACCTTTAAAAAATTACTTTTCTTTAACATACCAGTGTTGTAAACGATTTCATTGTGTACAACTCATATAAATGTCTAATTTTTTAAGCACCGGGTCTTACTACCCATTCGGATTGTGCGCTTAAGTACTAGTTACGCTATTGGTTTTAGGGATTAGGAAGGTTATATTTATAGGAAGTGTACCTGCATTTGAGTGGAGAAAGAGTGGAAACCATTTTGGAAAAAAACACTCTTAGTACACCCAACCAAGAATCGAGCCTTGATCTCTCCATCATCGGCAGTTTAGTCTACTGCGAGAGTAGCGCCTTAGACCATGCGGTCAGCGAATCAGGTGATGTCTAGTTAAACTAAATTTCAGCTCCATACATTAATTACTTTACCTCACCAATGATACATAAAAGGTATAATATAGCAAGTTTGACCCGTTATAAATCGTGAACTAAAATGATTTCATATAATTTGAATCACTATTTATAGCTTATAATTATATAATTTTTTATTATCGAATGACCTTGAGCAACATTTTACAATGAACGGACCAAAGCTTGTTAGTTGTGTATCATTTTAGCTCTCCTATCCCTAGGGCACAGACAATCTGTTAAAATAAAATTATATTTCTAGATACTATTTGAAATGTTGAGATTATTAGTCAATAGGCCATTTCTAGGTTCCGCCAACAAAACTGAGAGTTCTAATATCAACCACTTCTCAATTAGGTAACCATTAGAAACAAAACTCTATTTACTGACCTAACAAAACAATCGCACCCCTTACAAAACAAAGTTGAATCAAAGTGATTTAACGACTTCCCTTGTATACGAAATTCACACTCCATGATGTAAAGAGAGACAACATTTAATAGGAACGTGAAACCACCACGAGGGTTACCGACAAGACTACATGTGCTCATTACCCGCTGGGTAAGAAACTGGAGCCTAGAGTGTGTTGGGTTGAATAACACAATCAAATACGCTCCGATACACACCGTATAGTAACGAGGAACAAGAAAGAAGTGAATAAATTGGATTTATATTTCTCTAGTCCATATGGCATGGCCTGTGTTCATCACAACACAGATAATTCAATAAAATGATATGCAGCCGAGGATCATATCAGAATATATTATTATGTTGTTCTATCTTTCGACAGATCTGCTGCCTTGTCCAAATTGAGTCCCCCAGCATGCCCTATCAGCGGATTCCTTTAAGACCCTAATACTTCATCTTATTTACTTGGTTTATTTATAATCTGATAGGGAAACATAAAATACATTTTATTTTAAGTTGGCAACATTGATAAAAGGTCCCTCAAATGGTATACAATTCATGGTTGTGCCTTTAAGGGTGGCGTGAGAAAAGGCCAATGTTCCTTGCAGTTTTTATAGCTAAATATTTTTTTGGACAAAATAAAAATTCTCCAGTAAAAAGAAAGTTTAATTTTTTTCACATGGTGATATCAACAGTTGTTGAATTTCTGTCGTAAGCATAACGACATTAGATGAGAATATTTTTAACTTAAGGAAAACATTTGTAATTAAATTCTAGGACACCCTTAATAGATATTCAACAACTGTTGAGGTCACCATGCGAAGAAAATTAAACTACGTTTTTACTGGAACAATATTTTATTTATTTTGTCCAAAAAGAATTAATATAATATATAAAAACTGCAAAAAGAGTAGTCTTTTCTTGCGTCTCCTTTCACCCCACCTAAAAGGCGTACGAGCTACATTTTAAAATTTACTCTGGTAGGAAAAAAACAATTGACAACGCATATCATTAAAATAAAATAGGCCCTACTCTTAATTTAATTACTAGTATTTAAGCCTGTCTAATCCAGGGAGCTAGTGCTTATTTGAAATAATAAAATAGCCTCATTATTAAATTATGATAACTATAAAATAATTAAGCCTTGTTTAGTTGTTTCACATTAAATATGCCCAGAACGTTACAAAACTTTTAATGAACAATTTTTTTTGCAAACATTTTGTCAGATTTCTCTTTAGACTTCACCTTTACATCCATTGCACAGCGAACATTTGAGAAGGCGACTTAGCGCTGTCCATAACTGAACACTAGTGGCTTTCATCATTTAATATTATGAACCTACAAATGATAAGTGTACAGAAGAAGCAAGTAAAATTGGAATGTCATATTCTGTCCCATTATATTGAGCAGCTAAAGTTTGACTAGTAGCTAGAGAAACTTATTTCTTTAAAATGTGAATGACCTAATGTGGAATATTTTTCAATGTTTGCTCATAGGTAGAGTTGACGTTTATTTGTTTAATTTTTATTTAAGGTTTAAGTATTTGGTCAAAGAAATGTTTGGTAAAAATAGGTCTATAAAAATGTTACGAAGCTCTTTTTTCGAAAAATCCTACTGTCCAACGAAAATATGGAATTTTAACAACTATAGAAAAAGTTAAATGGTACGCCATTAGCTTCTTAAGTTCGGCTCTTAATATATATTTAGTTGCTAGATTAGCACAAACACAATTTATTGATTTTAAGAAAGTTTACGATATAAGAAGAATGGTAAAATTATTTAAGTTCATTAAGTAAGAATTTAAAGAGCATATAAAGTTAAACATAAGCTCTACAGAAAGTTAATCAAGAACATTTTGTTTAATTGTGAATTTAATAACGTAAAAACGCTCACTGTTGAACAGACTCGTGTTTATCAGCGCCCCCGAAAACCATTGTTCTCCTTGGCACTGTGGGAAGACTTCTCGAACTTAATATGTACTTTATCAAACAATTTCAATTTTGAGCCCTTCAAGCAATGAAAGACAAGAAGAGCAACATCTTGACTTAAAGAGTGAGCAACATTGGAAAGATGGAAGAGTTGCCCTGAAATAAGCTTCTCTTGAGAACAAAAAAGGAACATGTATAACCAGTTCCAATTAAATGTTACACCTTCATCCACTTTTAGTGCGCTTAAAACTATTTATATTGGTGATGAGTCTTTTTTTACAGAATCAACGGTTTTCCCGCTCCAGTGGCCACATAGTCTAAGGTGTCACACTCACAATAAACTAGATTTCCAAGAATGGGGAAAGAAGGGTTTGATCCCTGTCGGGCGGACTTGTACTAAGGGTTGTTTTCCAGCCTTCTTCCACGCAACTGCAGGCACACTTCCTTTAAAAGCAAGCTTTTTAATCATTAAAACATTAGTGTAATTAGTAAATAGGCGTTTAACCCGAACAGGTAGTAAGCCACTGTGCTAAAAAAAACCTTTTTATGTTACGATTAAATTATTCTAGTTTTAGATTCCAAATTATGCTGTCACACAAAAATTCATAAATCATTTGGTATTCACTGTTTTTTTAATATGGGTGGATACAAAATTCATCATCCGTAAATAAATAGTGTATTGCACACACCGGTGGGCACACGAATTAAACGCTAAGTTCATTTAGTCTGGTTTGCCAGTGACAAGGAGGTCGAGGATCGAATCTCAGTTGGGTGGACCAAGAGTCATTTTTAATAAATGGTTAACTTCTCTTCTTCCTAATAAATGCGCGTAGATTTCCTCTAAAAATACCTTCCTCAATAGATTTAAAGTAGTGAGATAATTTGTATCTCGCGTTTGTTTATCAATAAAGGGCGATTTCGTTAGGTATGCTATTTGTGTAATGTAGTCATTTATTTGTTTTCCAAGTAACACTGGTAGTATAATACCTTTTAAATCTAATTATATAATTTCCTAATAAATATATATATATGTGTGTGTGTGTGTGTCTTTCCACACTCTTTATAATCCCTTAAATGAACTAGAAAGATGAATAGATGAATACACATCTATAGCATAGACCACGGCACATAACCTAGTTGATCCATACATTTTTCGAGTTTTTTATTTAATAAAAATATAATTTAGTTTCCTTTCACTTAATCCACTGTTACGTTACAACTGACAGAAATGTACTTTTTTACAAACAAATCTTAACTTTCCATATGATTATCTATCAACGGTTAGGTTTTGTTAGGCTGGTTAATATTATAATAAACCTGTCCTAAACAGGCCTAAAAATTAGTGTCAATATAAAAAACCCAAGAATTTCCGTGTGGAACAAACTGTTTGCCTCCGAAGTTTAGAGAGTCATATTACTTCTCTTTGATAATTTCATCGATGTAGTCCTGGCGCCGTGACATTATGTAGAAAGCAACCTGTTTATTCCACAAGTAGAGCGGGTAGTTTCACTCCTCCTTTAACTATCTCGTTGCTGTAATCCCGACTCCGTGATAAAACGTGTACAGTAACCGTTTAGTTTTCAAACAAATAAAGCAATTAAATAAAGCTAGATTATTTCTAATTGCATAGCAAAAGCTTTAATTATCTCAAATTATATGGCGTTAACGTTTCAAATAAAATTTAAAGGTTTTTATTCAAAGCAAAGCCGAATAGAATTTATTAGTCTAAATCTTCACGTAGCCGCATAGACACTCAAATATGTTTTAAAATGATTATGTTGAAAAAAAATAGAATGTAGTGCACTACATAACTTGAGGAACTTAAACTCATCCACCAATTGAAAACCAAGTTCAACCCAAGGTGATAAATCATTTTGTTATTGTAATATGCATATCAATTACTCCTAATTTTTGTCATGTGAGTTTTACCTTCTCACGACCCCTTGGAGAGAGGATTCGAACCCGAGATTTTGATAAATGTCCACATTTCATAATCACCTGGAAGCGAGAACGGTTTTCGTAGTGCCGTCTGTCTGCATCTCGGCGTAGAAACTAAACAATTTTTTCGATCGGGCAAATATCTGGTATCTAGGGTTTTCATAAAGTGCCCTCAGGGGGTTTTAGAATTAAATATATAATCTTAAAATTAAAGGGTAGTTAACTGGAGGGCAAAAAAAAACTATTTTCACTAAATTGCTTTAAAGAATTTGATTACATTTTGTATCCAGGCATTATATGACATAAGAAACAAAATGGCAGTTCTCATTTTCCAATAAAAACTACTTTAAAGACACTTTACATTAGCAAAAATGTTCAATATTTATCATACCTCCGTTACTATTTAAGATACGAAATAACTTATCATCTTAGGTCTATTAATAATAAAAATATGTTATTTGAAATATATCTTTATAAAACCAATAGTTTCTAAAATAATATATGGTGTAGTCTCTATAACTTATATACGGAGACCTTTGATAATTGAAATGTATTGTTAGGCTCGTGCGTATAACCCGAACGGGTAGTAAGACGCAGTGCTAATATTAATAATATTGTTATGCTCTTTGATTGACAGAGATGTTCCTCTTTTATCAATGTTTATATAGTAATATTTACTATTTCATTTATTCTCTTTGGTGGAGTGATTCTGCAACGATGTATATTATTTCGTTTTCACAAATCTTAAGACTTTTTAGTGGTTTAAATTTCTCTATTTTAAACTAAAAGAGAGTAAAAGTATATGCGGTACATTGTAACTTTTTTTTTATGTAACAGCACCAAATAAAAATAATTGAAAATAAACGTGTAATATTTTGTTACTAGCGAAGTTTCATATTAACGGAAGCAGGAGTTATTTTTTTTTCAAGTCAAGTAGAACTTTACGAAAACGTCACGCTCTTCCCCCTCGGCTTAGCTATGACCTAAATACATGGGCCACTTTCATAGCTTTTCACAGAGACGATTAATCATCCGTAACCTTGATATTAAAAAATGTGTCGTAACTGGCCAAAACACAATCTGAGTGTGCCAGAGTGATCAAAGTTTCCTCTCTTTGCCGATATCTACGAAGGTTCGACTGCTGTACGTATCTGGGACGAGCTGCTGTGAGCCTAAAGAAATGACGAGAGCGAGGAATCCTTTCTCGCTGCTATGGGAACGAGGGGGGAATGAAAATGGGACGATATTATGTAACGCGGCACCCGACCCGCTCGGTTCTTACGTCATGCATTGAAGGGGTTCATCGGCGGAGAAATATTCTGCTTAGATCTTTGATGAGGTAAGCTTTATTTCTCTAAACATTCAACGTACAGTATAGTGTTCGTAATAAAGGCCTTTTAGAAAAGAAAACTATACCTGCTTCGGTGGTCGAATGATCTAAGGCGTCACTCTCGTGTTAAACTATACTTCCGATTCCAGGGAAATAAGGGTTCGAATCTCAATCGGATGTAATGAGGGTGGTTTTCCAAAATTATTTTCCACACTCCCTCCGCGCAAATGTGGGTACACTTACTATAAATTCAACCTTCCCTTCCCGAGCTCTTTAGCGTAATTAGTGCATATGCGTACAACCCGAACAGGTAGTAGGACGCGGTGCTAAAATAAATTTATAACTTTAAAAAAAATCAGGAAAATATATTTTTCGATCGACATTTATAACATTTATTATTGGTGTTGAAACACGAAATGTTTGTGTTTTGAGATTAAGGTTTATGAGGATAGGTAAGTCTGTAAAGAATACAAGAAATTTTGATTTTTAATTTAAGTCTTGATAAAATTCAAATTGTATTCAGTATTTAAAAATCCAAATAGGTCCCAGATTCGGATTCGATAAACTATATCTAGAAATTCTAGTATAAAAGTCAAATTTTAGAAAAATTTAAGTTTCTAAATAAATGAGCTTGTATTCGTTATTTGACTTGACCTTAGAAACTTAAGAATTTCATAATGTTATATATATAATTTATTCACTATTTAAACCGTATATATTATAGGAATCAAAGTAAAAATCTATATAATTTGGCCTAATATTAGATTTGGATTTGTTTAGAAACATTGGTATTTTAAAATAATCGATATATATATATTCGATTCGAGTTAGTAGGCAAAAATACAGATTAGATTGTAAATTGAAAATATTGGATTCACATAGGCCTAGCAATAAGCATAGATCTAGCCTTGTCCTAACAATTAAAGTCAAGAGTTAACAAGGGCACGAATTATTCTTGTATTTGACTGGAGTGCTGGTGATTGGGAGTATGGGGTTTGAATCTCGTTCAGGTATAGTGAAGGTGGTTTTTTCTAAATGATTTTCCACACTGATTCCCAGAAAATGCAGCTATATTTCCTCTGATTTGTAACTTCCTCATTCATATCTTATTAGTGTAAATATATGGATAGTTAGGACGGTTTGAAAGACGCGTTGAACACCCAAAACAACCTTTTAAGATATCTAACTGAGGATAGGTTTTGTTAGTTTTTGGAGAATCATACCTAACCATTCTCACAAGAAATATCGCAAAGCGATGATGTGTTCCTCCAATTAGATATTCAGGTTTAGATACCCGATAATCAACCCTAGCATTTATGTTTTTTAAATATTTAATTTAATATTTATTTATTCTCAATAAAATTAAATATGATTAAATTATGACACTTAAACAAGAGATTCGAACCTGGCACTAACTATACGACTATACTTACGTACTCTATGGCATTAGGAACTCGAATATTTATTGTCACACTTATAAAAATACTAGCTTTTGCCCGCGGCTTCGCTCGCGTTAATGTAGATTTTATCAATAAATTCAGGTTGTCGATTGACACAGGGAGTATGACAATAAAAACGATGAACATATTGAGGTTGTTAGTCAATAGAGGTAGAGATAAAGAAAAAACAAACTACACAATATAAATCAGGATTAAGTGTAGGAGTAGAAAAGAAGTAGTGTAGTGTGTGTCAGTAGAGTCACAGGTTATGCCTTGCCACGAATTGGATCTTAAATTTTACTTACAGTTAATTAAAATCCCTTATTTACTCCGCTTGTTCTTGACCGTTGCAATCATGGGCACAGAATAGATCATTATTTTAGGACGCTCCTATATACTATGTTGTATGTCCTTCCATTTGGCACAAATACATACAAATTCTGGGCATTGGACACACGCGAACAGGCTACATATAGCTGGCCATGGGAAAAACATGGCATTTCCAAATGCACCCCTGCTACCTGCAATGTTTGCCCTTGCGCTTTGTTAATAGTAATAGCAAAACTAAGTTTGATTGGAAACTGGAGTCTTTTGAATTGAAATGGTAGGTCAGTGGGGATTATTGGGATTCGAGGTATGATTACACTTTCCCCTTTTCCCACACCTGTTAAAATGGTGGCACAGATTATATTTTGCCCTAATTGTGTAATTGAAGCCTCGTCCCATTACATAAACGGGGTGCATCTAAATTTCGCATAAGCATAACTGGTACACCTAATTTCAATTGTAGTTTATGCAAGGGTACACCCGATAGCTCCAGAGAATTTAAAAACTCAGCGGGATATGAAGTGCTCTGTTCTGTGTCCATGATTGTATCTATTGACAAATACTCCTTTATTTCTCCCTGCACCTCTTTCAAAATGTCAGTGTTGATTTTGTTAACGATTTCATATTTTGGTGCAAGAATTGCTCTTGCACACAACCAATGATCACAATTTAAATTTAGTTGTAAGTCTGGGTAAACTTTAGCAATGAGCTCCACATCATTTTCCACCAAATTACAGAATTCCCCTGTAAGTAAAATACAGCCTTCAGCATCCGTGTCCAAACGTCCATCGCCAATTTTCAATAGTGTATCTGCGTAATGTCCTGAATCTACGTCATTATAAAGGTGGACTCTCATATTCGTTGTTAGGCTGAATTTTTTCACTTTTGCCCACAATCTTGATGACTTGAGACAGGCTTTGATTTCATCTGCATGTGTGCCCCTCTGGATCACCGGTAGAGTTTGTCGGAAGTCACCAGCCAGTAAAACTACCATTCCTCCCATAATATCTGTACTGTCTCGCAAGTCCTGAAGAGTTTGGTTTAACGCCTCTATAGCTTTTTTGTGGGACATCGTACTTTCGTCCCACACTAAAAGTTTACACTGTCGTAGCATCATACCTCGAGAGCTATTTTTGCTGAAATTGCAGATGGGTGACTCTTCCTGTGCAAGTGCAAGATTTAATGGCAATTTTAGAACGGAATGTGCAGTACGGCCACCGTTCAGTAGTGTAGCTGCTATACCGGAGGAAGCGACGGCAACAGCAATTTTCTGGTCTTTTCTTATGAACGCCAATAATAAGTTCAGCAAAAACGTTTTCCCGGTTCCTCCAGGGGCGTCGAGAAAGAGGAGTGCACCATTCCCTGACTCTACTTGACGTAACACCTGTTGAAAGACGTGACTTTGTTCTGGAAGCAACCGAGGAACTAATTCGGTTACTTTCTGTTGCAATACTGTGAAATCATAGTTTAATTCCCGAGTAATTTCATCGTTTAAGTCATTTTCGTCTGATCGTTGAGGGCTTACCATTCCGAAATCTTGAAGCTTCTTTCCCGCCATTGTCATAACCTTGTTTTCAATTTTCGTCAGCGCTTCGTAGTAGATGTGCTCATTAAAAGTCATATCTGCATGTACTTGCTGTAGCCGCCGCAAAATATCTTCCGCCATGTACTCTTTGTACTTATCCCACAGCGTTTGAGGATTGGAAAGACCGCAAGATGATATGAGGGTTGCGAAAAGTTCCCTGATTTTGTCTGGTGATCTGCACTGCACGGCTTCCTCCATAGTTTCGTCCCAGTGGTTATCATTCTCTAACAAACATAGAGCTTCACATGCTTCTCTATATGTTCCGCATTCCTGACCGTTGACAATTTTAAGGTCTCTATAGCTAGTTGGACCTCGAACATGATGCAATAACATGCGCAGACAAAAGCATTCAAAGTTCGTTACATGGACGGTGTAGACACGACCAAGAGCGTCTGATGATTTAACCCCTGGGAAATCTTCAACAGGCGTACCTTGAACGCGGCGTTTCCACTCCTTTTTTGAGGTGTTCCATGTATAATAACGGGGAACTTGGGAATACAATAATGTTTTAGCGAAAGTATCTGTCTGACAAAGCTGGAAAAAGGCAGTTAATGTGGTTTTAGGAGGTGATGAAATCCTTTCCTGGAAATTACTCTCATTAAAGAAAACACGCTGTCCATTTTCTAAGTGTATGGCAAGATGTGTAACAGTCGGATGTCTTTCGTGTAAGGGTAAACCAAGGAGCCGCCACGCCGCCTCATTACTACTGACATATCGCCCGGCTTGATAGGTTTGTACTTCATTAATAGTTTGCGCTACACCTTCGTTACGCAGATTGAAGATCGCCTGATCACTCCCTTTATTAATGTATTTGCAAATATATTTAATAGCACGAACAGAGTTGCAGGCTTCTACATTAATGTGGGCATTAAATATTTTACATAAAATGGGTGAATATGGTACAACCCAGCTATTATCAAAAGTTTGGACCACCCCAATGCGATTCTGAATTGTAACACTTTTACCACCATCTTCGGGTGCTCTTCGTCTGTACAAAGGGTAACCCTTATTATTGTGCACTGTTTCCTTTAGCAGCTCTCGGGGAAATTTTTTTGTACATTTTTCATTCTTCATGCAAGGTGATGCTGGATTGCGTGCTCCACAGGGACCATGAACCATGTTTCTGACTACGGTATCGTGCAAATCCTTATCTTGTTCTGGATCCGGAATCTCGGCGCTTATTATGTTATCTATTTGATTGGGACGCAGCTTTTCTTGCAACCAAATAAGAAAATGCACATGTGGCAGTCCTCGTTTCTGCCATTCAATGGAATACATGTGGCACTGGACGTTTCCAAATACTTTTCCCTTTGTAATAACATTCATTAGTTTTTGAACCTTTAAACGAAACACACGGGCAACTAAGTCATGTCGGTCAGTAGCTCTTTGCCCGAGCATTAGCTCTTCTGTTATTTCCTTCCATGAGGGATTGCAGGTGAAAGTTACGAATAGGTCAGGCCTGCCGTAAGTGCGCACATAGGCGAAAGCGTCTTGTGTGTATTCATGCAGATAGCGGGGGCTGTTCACAAAAGTAGAGGGAAGAATAACCATTCTACCTAAATCGTTGGGGCTTATATTACCATCCGTGCTAATCGCATCTTGCAGGTGAATGTAATTTTCAGCTCGCAGTTTTTTCTGGTTTAAAGAAATGTAACGAAGACGTTCACTCTCTACTTTGATGTACATATCTACTAAAAATTGGTGAAAGAGCTGTCTTGACCGTGGAAGGAGGTTAAAGTCATTTTCTCGAAGCATCATGTGATAGGCGTAAAAATCCATGCATGAAACTTTTTTATTGGGAACTGGCTGTTTTGTAGTGGGATTAATGAGTGGAATATTAAAATGGTATCCCGACTCTCCCTTGCTAAAAATTAATGGGTACTGCAAAGCATCATAAAACTTATGAGTATCGGCTACACGTGTAAGTGTATTATCGTGTGCTCGTAACACTATGTCTCGTGAAGAGAACTGGTCGCCACTCACCACGACAGCAACTTCATTAATTGTCGGTGCATTATAGCGCCTCTCATGTTCGCCACGTGGAGTTCGATCAGCATGGATGACAACCTTATAATCTTCTTGAGGCCAGTTCTCTATTGCGGTTTTAAAGGTATTTATCAAAATGTTGTGTTTATGTAACATTCTTTGAATTTTTAATACCGTATCTCTTTCAACTCCTTGAATGTATAAGCAACGACGGTTTACTTCATTTTCTTCATCACCCATGAAATAAACTTGCAAGAATTTATGGTGTTCGTTCTCTGTTGGAAAAAGTGAACCAATTTGATGATATATCTGACCTTGTACGGTAAAGGTTGGCGAAAACCCGGGCATTCTTATCTCCTTATCTACTCCAAAAGATGTCATTTGAAAGCATGAGTTATACTTTCTAATTCTATTTAAAAAGCGCCGTGATTCATTTGCATCATATAAATATAGAGTTTTCAGAGGCTGTTCTGGTTCACCAAGTAAAGGAAGGGAAACTTTGCCATTAGAACAACACATCCCTGCGGTCTCATCTTTCCATTTTAAAGCATCACAAAACTGGCATTTTTTATTCATCAAACCAACAACAATTAAAGTATGATTTTTGTAATCAATTAAAGGATCGTATTCAAATCCGGAATTATTAAATAAGGACCAACTGTTACGCATAAAAGTTCGTCGGCGTTCGGTTTGCATTTCTGCATGAACGATTCTTCTCGCCTGCGACTCTTGTGTAGTTTCTGTGACTCTAATGGCTGCCTGCCGCTGGGCTTGTTCGTCTAAACGGAGCTGAGTTTGAAGGGGCGTCTCAGTAGCTCTCAAAGCTCTCTGGCGTTCATCTTGCTCATCTAGACGGAGCTGCGTTTGATGAGGCGTCTCAGTTGCTCTCAAAGCAGCTTGGCGTTCAGCTTGTACATCTAAACGGATCTGCGTTTGAAGGAGCGTTTCAGTAGCTCTCAGAGCTCTCTGGCGTTCGGCTTGTTCCTCTAAACGCAATTGTGTTTGAAGGGGCGTCTCAGCTGCTCTCATAGAAGCCTGGCGGGTGGCTTGGTCCTCCAGTCTTTCCTTTCTTTGATAACGTGTCTCATCAGCTCTCAAATCAGTTTGTCGCTCCATTTGTTCTTGCCTCCTTAATTCGGCATGAACGGAGGGTTCTTGGGATCGAGCAATTTTAGCTGCCCGGGCTCGCAATGAGCTCCTAGATAGGTTAGAATTACGTTTGCGAGGCATTTCAAAAAAGAAAAAGGAAAAAACTGTTTTTTTAAGAAAAAAAATATTTCTAACCTAAAAATTAAAACAGACACACTATTACCTTAAGGTAAAAAAGTAGAATCAGAATTAAAATAACTAACCTAATAATAATAAATGATAAACTATCGCTCAAAGAGAAAAAAAAAAGAAAAATAAAAACTGAAAACGTAAAACAATTACTATATTATTAAAATAGGACTAAACACAGATAAATAGACGGTAACAAATCAATGTTTGTAAACAAATGAATCGCAAACATGTATTGCTATTTCCCAACTCCCTTTCTTCTCTTTCTCCAAGCTTCATAGCCATAGATAAACAAAACGATACCGCATTAGTTAGTACATTCTATAACACAAATCGATACCGCATTTTAAAGTAAAAATAATGTTTTTATTTGATATACCAATACCAATAATACCAAACTTCTTACGACAACCATAACGGGGTGAACAGACAGAGCTTAATTAGCTGAATATAATCATTTTTAATCATTTTAAGATAGATGTGCCTAAAATAACTCGGGAACAGATTTTTATTCGGGATATCAGATTTTCTTCTGGGATACCGCAGGTCCCTTTTTCTGTACTCCAGGCATCATGTTGCAATTAATTTATTCATATCAGTAGGCCGAGTTGTTAAGCCAGACGACCGTCTAACAGTTATTTTTTTTCTATCCGTCAGGAACAGTACTTTTTTTCTGGATGAAAGGTACCCTATGTCCTTTTCTGTACCCATGATAACGTGTATGCGAAATTTCATGATGATCGGTCCAGTAGTTTAGGCGTGAAAGCGTAACAAACAATAACAAACAAACAAACAAACAAACTCACATTCGCATTTTTTCTGGATGAAAGGTACCCTATGTCCTTTTCTGTACCCATGACAACGTGTATGCGAAATTTCATGATGATCGGTCGAGTAGTTTAGGCGTGAAAGCGTAACAAACAATAACAAACAAACAAACAAACAAACAAACTCACATTCACATTTTTTCTGGATGAAAGGTACCCTATGTCCTTTTCTGTACCCATGACAACGTGCATGCGAAATTTCATGATGATCGGTTGAGTAGTTTAGGCGTGAAAGCGTAACAAACAAACAAACAAACAAACTCACATTCGCATTTATAATAGTATATAAGGATTCTACCTCTACCTAACTTGAGCTAATTCTATCCATTCCCCCTTATCACACCATATCCCTACCTTGAGATAGTTCTATACAGACCACCTAATTACACCCTATCCCTATCTTGAGATAGTTTTATACAGTCCACCTAATTACACCCTATCTATTTTAAGTTCATTTTAATATATATGTATCTAGTGTAATTATTATGTATCTAGAGACGGCTGTATCCGTAACCCAAGATAATATCCTCTTCAAAATGCCAATTTATCAACAACGAGTCCAATCTCAAATTCTGATCTCAGGGCAACGCGTTTGACGACTGGACGAACGAGCGAACACATTCAATACTGATATTGTGGGGGCGGCAGGCGTCTCCAGAATCGATACGGCCCCAAGTCAACTCTTGACGGGAGAGGGGGGTGGGACGGTAGCGTCGGGGGCAACCATTGGACGTGTCCTGAGAACTACCGGACACCCGACCGCTAGACACAGCTAAAAGTAACATCTTACTGATAGATTATGGTGAAGAGTTTAAAATAGATTATTTTTTATTTGTTAAAAGGGTGCACACCACAACTTTAATAAAGAACCAGTTTACTATTTTAAAATTTATTTTTGGTATTTACAATGTATTTCCTTAACCGTGCATTTTCTCAACCGAATTATTATATCAGCACACGACTTATAAACTAACTTAAATATATAAAAGACACCATATCTAGCCCCCGGCTGTTAATTAATCACGGTTAAAGGGGAAATCCACATTTCACCAATAATACATTTTTCGACCATGCCGGGATTCGAGCTCGGGACCCTTAGATCAGTATACAGACACGCTACCGACTGAACAAAGGTGTCGGACCAAAAAGAACTAATCACAATTATTATTTTTGCTCTGCTTCTCCTTAACCGTCAGAGATATGAAATTTTATCAAATTGATTAGTAAAGATACGGAAGGAAGAATTTTAGAGGAAATGCACCCACATTTCCTAGATTGTCTTAGAATTTTATATTGGGAATGCTCCTGTTTGTTGATTTTTGTGCAACGCGTCTTATCACCCATTAGGACTTTCTACATATTTACACAATTGTAACTAGGGATGAGGAAGGAATAATTCTAAGGAAATTGACCCGCATTTTCGTGGAGGAAGAGTGGGAAAGCATTTCGGAATAAAATAACCTGAATATACCCGGCCTGGATTCAAAACTAGACTCTCCCACCGCCGGAAAACCGAACTACTTTAGCTTCTCTTGACAGTTAGTTCGCGTGTCTAGCGGTGCGGGTATCAATGTAAATGCAATAAAAACGATAATATTATTCTATTTCTAAAAACTACCACTTCAATTAAAATACAAATCATATGAGGTTGCTGTTGATGCCCAATTTCTTATCTCACTCGGTATATGTTGGTTTGGGGTTTGTTTCCAGATACGGTCGAAACATTTATCATTCGTTAAATTGGGTATTTTCTTTTGAAAGTTATGAACCAACGGCTAGCGAACTGGGTGTTGTGTAGGTTCCAGACTCAACTTGGTTCGGAAGTCACGTTCAGTCATTGTAAAAAGGGTAAATTAAATATTCAATGTCAAAACTATAGAATTCAAAATGTTATTATGAAAAAACCATAAGCAACTTGATACTACGATACAATTTTAATAGGAAGGGGATTATTTGACAGCTAGAAAAGTTATCAGATCTACTTTCATGTATTCATACGTTAAATCATGTGAACTGCAGGCGTAAGTTTCTATAGATATTATAATAATTAATTAATGGTTAACAGCGAAGAAGAAATATATTTGTATTTTCTAAAAGGCACTTTCTATGAAAATTGGACTACCTTCAGGTTTACTTGAAAATTGTGAGAAATACGTGTTTTTGGGAAAAGATCCAATAAAACTCTAAGAAAAACTGGATTTTTTTTGTCTAAGCTGATAAGATTATTTAGAAAACGAAAAAAGAAGAAACGATAGCCATAGATGCCTTGATGCACATTTATCGTTAAAAAAACCACGGGAGAATGCACCGGAAAAAGATGACATACGCGTTGCGAGGGTAATTCGACATATAGTTAGATACTTGGGAAATGGATGTCACGGCGCAGATCAACAGATGGTAAAAACAGTCAACTTGCCGGAGCAAAACGACCAGGGCATGGGAATGATCCAAAACTCGATCCTTGGAAAATGGAGGCACTTATGATGAATGTTTACAGACCTTTTCGTAGTGAGGTGAATGACAATCATACTATGCATGGGAATAAAATAAATTGTGAAATATTTTATGTAGTCAAATGGTCCGGACCCATTCAACGAAGATACAAACACTTAAGAACAGTTATTTATGCGTGCGTGTGTGAATGTGTGTGTGTGTGTGTGTGCATGCACGTGTGCGAGTGCGTGTATGTCTCTAGTAACTTTAAACTGATGGACTGATTTCGAACGACGTGGAGGACAAATAGAAGAAAACTAAAATAATGGAAGTTTTATGATTATTTTTAATGATATATTTAAAAAAAATCTTTATCCTTGTTGGCCTCCCAAACAAGTGTCAAAAGTTTTTAAAATGAACCATTTTAAATTCGCTTCAGTGGCCGAATGGTATAAGGTGTCAATCTCGTGATGGATTGATCTGCTGATGACGGGGAGATCATAGTTCAAATCTCGTTCGGGTGTACTGAGAGGTTTTTTTTTCCAAAATGGTTAATTACTTTCCCTCCACTTAAATATGGGTACACTTTCTCTAAATATAACATTCCTCAGCCCTAAAAACATTAGCATAAGGGTAAAAACAGACGGCGTGGTTTACGTAGAGTCGACGGTCGAGACGGCAAATTGAACAAATCGTTCATATGGAACGACCTGTGTCGTGGCGGCTGTCGACTCGACGGGATTGGCAAGCACCTTCACTTGGTGAGTTAACACAAATAATTAGAATTTTCAAAAATTTCTCTTGGGTATACTATCCTTAAAGAAATTTATACCCCCAAAAAAGTAGTGCAGTGTTGTTTGGAAGGTCAAACACTTCCTATATATCAATTTTAATCAAAATAGTTATGGTCATTTTTTTTAAGTTTAAAATTCAAAGAGATCACTCATCTCAATTTTTAATAAAATCCATAAAACCGTTTAAAATGTGTACGTTGACGTAGCCAAGATTTTATTTTGGAGGGGGGCGAAGGGGGGCTAAGGGAAAGTTCTAGTTCCCCCTTCTCCCATCTATCGGCCTGAAACATCCCCACCCCACTTTCGCACAAGCATTCATATTGTAACCCCCTCACCAACACGCAACCAGTTGAAGAACCCAATGGAATTGTGTTAAATCATGGTTCAATGGCTCACTTAGCTCAAATAAGCACTACACAGACTATAGATAAACCATAGGTTATAGATTATTTTCAAGGCGAGTTTCGTAGAAAAATGCAGAAAATATTATTTATTCAAACTAAAACACAAAAAGATAATAAATCAAAGCTCAAAATGAAATTAAAACATGCTTAATTAATTTTTTACTAGCAAGCTGGCAGCATATGGAGGGGACTAGCTCCTGTGTGCAACATTTTCGGGGAGGGGGGTCCGGACCCCCAGGACACCCCCATGGCTAAGTCACTGTATCTGTGGCCCGGGCAGACAGAATTGTAAAATCCATTCTTTTGAGCTAGGGGCTCACATAAAACGTAATGATTAATCATAATCTCGAAAGCAATTTTGTTTCGCGATTACAATTATTTTTCTTGATGTAAAAGAGTAAAATTTTAAAATAACAATACAGCCAAGGCCGTAGCCAGGGAGGGGTTTTGGGGGTTCAAACCCCCTGCGAAATTTTATGAACAGAATATATATGGCTTTATTTATGGTTCAAACAATATTAGAATTAAGATACAAATACAAATTAGGGGGCTGTGTTACCATAAAAAGCACTTCAGAGAGCTTCTAGAGTTGTTAAATATCTCGAAACTTTCCTAGTCTTCGGCATTTTGGGGGTTATTTTACTATAAAAAAACTTCAGAGCTTCAAAAAGTGTTTAATATTTAGAAATTTTCCAAGCCTTCGGCAGTTAGTGAGTTGTTTTACGATGAAAATAACCACTTCAGAGAGCTTCTATAACTGTTTATCATTTATAATTTTTTCTAGCTTCCAGCAATTGGGGGATGTGCCCACCAAACCCCCCCTGAAATTATTGGCTAGCTACGGCCTTGAATACAGCAGCACAAATTCAAAAACACGAATGCATTACTCAACTCCATACGCAACCTGATGTGACTTTATACATAACTTATTTTGACTCAGCACGCCGTGAGCAACCGCTGGGTCTGAACAATGACTTGGTTATGTCTGAACGGTTACACTTGCAAGTATGAGCTGATGTGTCGACTCAGTGAGCTGTGCTTGCCGTTTTCGCGAGGAAACCATGTGTCAAGTCGACCGTCGCGTCGCTCTACGCCACGCTGAGTAGAATGTGTTTTATCCCATTTGATCAAATAGAATGGTACGTTGAGTCGACATAAACCACTCCGTCTGTTTTCCACAGAAGTAGTACTTAAGGGCCCTATAGACGACACGATTTGGTCAGATCAGGCGCAATATCGGGTCGTGTGTAGGTGTGTCACCCGACAAAATTGTTTCTATTTCATGCCGGGTGATATCGGGTGGCCGGCGCATCCAACCGCACGACCGTCCGACCAAATCGTGTCGTCTGTAGCGTTGTGGGGTGATTCAGCGTGTCAGTTGTACTACAAACACGGGCACGAGTAGTAGTGTGTCTGTAGTACCATCATGTGACCGAATTTTTTCCGTTAAATTAGCAATATTTTGGACCACATTTTTCTTTTTCTGGAATTAATCCCTAACGATGATATTAACACGATTCCAACTTTTTGGTGTTTGGATAATATAGGAGGCATGATGCGTGTGTCTTTTAGAGAGAAAAACAACTGTTAAAATCAGGCACTAAGTCAGGTCGTCTGTAGGTAACACCTGATTTGATCAGGCCGACTGTACGGCCCACCAGATCGGATCGTCTGTAGGGTCCTTAAGCGTATAACTCGAACGGTTAGTATGACGCGATGCGATTATATATATATATATATATATGGACTCACCAAATATCTCCACACGTCCCGCTACGCGGAACCACTAGGTCAAAAATGAGACGGCGCTGCCCAATACACTCGAATGCGTTTAAGCTACAGCTACGTCATCACGCCTTTCTTACGTGTTTGCCAGTCCTTGCTGACATTGGTTCGCGTGATTCCTTCTCTGGGACCGGGGCATTACGTATAGTGATTCAAGAAGGCACTCTTGGCGGGATTCTTGATTTTGTCAACTTGTGGCTTGCAGAGTTCAATTTTAGGCACATTATTTTGAAGTCCCCAAATTTCGTTTCGGGCTAGTGTACTAAAATAATAACTGAAGATGGGGGGGGGGGGG
>CABFWO010000681.1:164886-180413 GCA_902155825.1 Timema genevievae | reverse complement strand
AGAGTGATTATATAACGACAAATGCTCCGTCAGATGTATATTTACTTGGAATATTATGGCAGATTCTATCCCTACAGAGCAGTAGTGGTTCCCAAACTCAGGGTCGCAGGAAGGTCAAATAAAAAAGAAAATTGCCAAAAAATATTAAATATTGCAAATGAAAATTAATTGTGCAACTCGGGCATTATGAAAAGATTACTTAAATACTGATTTTAGCAAAACGGTACGAAAAAAAACCCATTCATATCCACATGACACACGTTCGAGTGGATCACGCCCAATACTCCAAAGCTCCCGATGTTGAGCCTTGAAATACCAAGGCTACGGTAAGTTCAACAAGCTATTTTAACTACCTTCTTATTCATGGGGGTTGTATTGCATATTATAAAGGAAGAGGCCGATGATCTATGATAAGGAAAGTGAGGGACAACGTGCTTAGGTTTGCCTGAAGTCCAGTGGAGCTCACTTGATTGGCATTATCTTCAAAAAGTGAAAAAGTGTAGTATGTAGTTTGCTTTTCTAGTAAATATTTACTTTTCAATCAAAGTGTTAGTTTTCAAGTTACTAATCGTCTAATTGTTTCGGCCCCACCCTGTATATAAATCGGTCAGTCTGTCTCCAACCCTTTCTCTGACAAAATGTATTGCGTTTTGTTTCCCTACACAATACAGAAAGAGTAAAAAGTATGGAGCTCAAATGTCTCTATCATGAGTTCGAGAACATCGCATTGGTGGCGTGAGCTAACGCGCTAGATTCATGTTGAGCTATACTACCGAGGAAGGGGAGATCAAGGTTCAAATATCGCTACGGTGAACTGGGAGAGGAGAGCCCTAAATGGTCTTCCACTCTCCCTCCACGCAAATGCGTATTCACTTTCCCTATGTTCAACCTTCCCAATTCCTAACCCATTGGGACCAAGAAGGACAAGGTCCTTATCGTTCAGTACAGATGTTGACACATATGAGAATTTGGGGCTTACTAGATAATGAGATATTAATAACTGAAATAAAGTAACTTCTGTGAATATATATATTAATATTGAGAATGTTCCTCAATGTTGAGGTTTCTTTCCAATTGAACAACACACATCATCAATACAAAATAAAACATTATACATTTATTTACAAGACGACGAAATAGAACATTTATCAAATAAAGATGAATATTAGAATATGTAAGGAGACTCAATTCACAATTTTAATGACATTTTCCAACTTATCTCGATCCCTTGCATCTTTTCATTACCATTCGGGGTTGTTTTAGGCACAAAAAAAATCCTTTAACAGCCATATTGACTTGAGATATAGTTTACTTGTTAAAAACTAAATTTGAGCATATTTAAAGACGGGGTTAGTTCCTCGTGTATTTTTTCATATTCCAACTTCTCACTCTGTATGATTTTGTTTTATATAGTGAATACGATACTATTTGTCAACTTCATTCTTTCTTGTTATTGGGAATGGAGTGTTACTTGGTACTTGATGCTATTTGCCACCAGTTTTCTGTGCGTTATAACGTTCTCAGCTCTTGAACATATTAAAAAATAAATATAGAAACAATATCGGTGTAAAAGGGAAATCATCATTCTTTGATGCTGACATTCTAAAAATGACAGCCAAAAAACACCAACCTTCACATTAGGCGAGTGTTGAATTCATGTTAAAGATCACTATACAGACTCCTTTGAACAACCAACTTTTTAATAATAATAATAATAATAAATAATAATAATAATTCAATAGGAAGGGTACAGGAAGAAAAGGGGTAAAGTCACATTACACACATTCTCTAGGACATATTTTATATCTCGATGCCCATAAAGAATCCAGCAAATACTTTTAAAAAAAATAATTTAAATGTGAGAAAGACATATTTTAGTAACAATTAATATAAATATGAGAGATACCGCTTTTAACTATAATCTAAAGTGTATTATAAAGGTCTCATGATTGTCTAAATGATGGGAGCACTAACTCAATTCGAGTTAAAACTGGACCTTCCGCCCTTTATTTATAATTGTTATCCAGGCAATAGCCTCGAAAGGGTTAGGCGACCGGTGAAAGTTAGGAAACTCTGCTCTAATGCTTGAGCATTTTATTAAAACTTAAAACTTCTCATCCTGATGTTTTCTTATATAATGTTCGAACCACTAATGACGAGCATACAATTACCAGTAATAGTAATAAAATACAGCAGTCGGAGCCACCTCGGTTCAACGAACATATGAACATCGCCAGTCGATGCCACGTCACTGCTTGTCCCCGGAGGGAGTTACCTCTGTAACCGCTCTCTCTGTCTCTCTTTCAATAATTTAGTGGGGAACTGCGGATTTCCCGCTCGACTTCCTGAAGTTCGCACTCACAAACAACGAGACACATCGATAGATCCCCCAACTCCCACCGTTCGGGATGAACGAACTTTTAATTGGCGAGAAAATGGAGGCGGGAAGGTGGAGATGGAATGGGCACGCACTTCGGGGAGAACAGTGCGGCTTACGGCTGAGCTGGAACGACCACTTCAAGTTAACCGTGAGAGATACACTGTGGCTTGAGGCCGAGCTGAACCGGCCACTTCAAGTTAACCGTGAGAGATACACTGCGGCTTACGGCCGAGCTGGACCGGCCACTTCAAGTTAACCGTGAGAGATACACTGTGGTTTGAGGCCGAGCTGGACCGGTCCACTTCAAGTTAACCGTGAGAGATACACTGTGGCTTGCGGCCGAGCTGAACCGGCCACTTCAAGTTAACCGTGAGAGATACACTGTGGCTTGCGGCCGAGCTGAACCGGCCACTTCAAGCCCAAGATGGCACTTACGACCAAAAGGGGAAAGCTACTTCAATCCCTAAATGAGAGCTAGTGTGGCTTGCGAGGCTAGATGCTTCGAATACTAAGAGGTGAAAATACACATAATGTTCAAAGCGATTCATTTAAGAATCAACTTAATCAATTCTCGTAGTCTAAATGCATTATTAAAACGTATACATAGTTTTAAACAAAAAAAAATTGAAGATAATTGGAAATATTTAATTAAATTTCAATATAATTAGTTTAAAGCATTAAAAATATATCTACCATTATTTACAGTTTAGATTTGAAATTAAGTAAAAGAAAAGTATGTCTTTAAAATTGATGTCAAAAATAAATGACTAAACATTTACTGACTTAACTTACTTTATTTAGCCGTGTTTTATTTTATTTATTAAAATGGTATGATTTAATTTCATAGCCCCTTAAAGATAATCCACTTCTAGATAAAATACCTTTTTGTTGCCCACATATTTACATTTGATTAGTATTATTTATTTATAAGAGAATATTAATACACCTACAAATTAAAACAACAAATAAGAAGTCACCCAATATTGAAAATAGATCCACAGTTTCAACCCATTCAATTTTCCACCGAATGTTTCACCTTTAAACGTAATGTCGAGAGAGCGGAAAAATATTAGGATATAAAAATTATAGCCCTAGAACATAAAAATATGTGTACAAGCTGGCCCACAAAAAAAATATGTTAACGACTATTAATGGAGAAAATGTTGATAGTAAACACGTTATGACCAGTTACAGAGAGTAAAACTTTTAACAGGTTTATAAAGACGGGCAACTGCCCTAAAATTGTGTGAGAAATGTCATTTTTAAAAACGGTTGTATGATTTCTATGAGTTAATTCAAGTTCGCTGAACGTAGTTTTTAACATCTGAGGATTCTTTTGTTCATGTATTTTCTCCATTAGTGGTCACAAGGTTTAGAACGTCAAACTCTTACTAGAATAGGTACTGATTGTGGTTCGAATCTCAGCGTATTGAATTTAAAGTGGGGGGATGGTTTTTTAAATGTTATTTTTCCATTCCTTCACCTAATGCAAGCGCAATTTCACAGCTATCCTCCTAATATCTAGCTCTTAGACTAAAGCTTGATTCACACGTTCGCCGAAAATAGAAAGCTGAATCTGCCTCGGTGGCGCAGCAATTCACATGCCGTATGTTGGTTGACCCATGATACATTGCAACGCTAATTTAAAACAGCTGACTATCAACATTTTTTCTTTCTATTAGATGAACATATATTTTAGATCAAACTCCCGATGGATATTTTAAAATTATAACGATGTGTCGTGGCACAATCCAATACATCGATACAGACGCTTTACATTAACGGGTTATTTCAAATCTCCTCACCAAGGTCTACAAAGCTGTCTGCTAGCTTCTGACTTTAGAGTGCATGCGTTGTCAAATGCACATGCGCACTAATTTGAGATGGTTGGTTCCTCTGTAACGAATATTTAAGGCAGAGCGGACAAAGTAGAGATGAGTTGAACTTTAGCGGAACAGCTCGCGCCGATTAGGCGAAAAGCTTGTGATTGGCTTAGAACTCGTCACGTGACCATGTATTTGCTCTGCGCTAGTTTTTCAGCGAACGCGTGAATCAACAGTAAGTCGGTTAAAAGCGTTGTATTTAACGTATTAATTTAAAAACAATCCCCATATTTATTTCCGAAAGTAAAAGTAAGAGAAGAGGTTTTGGGGTCAAAGATTTGAGCCACTAAGCAATACTTTGCATAGTTATATATTTATGCATGGATTCGTCTAATAATGCATACAATACATAATTTAGTGGGAAGCAGGTTGTATGTTTAATGTTAGGTTCAATGTTCTAAGTTGTTTGTTTAGTTATGCATGACAATGCTTGTGTGTTTTTTTGTTTGTTTTTTCATTTTCATTTATTTAAATACTAGCTTATGCCCGCAGCTTCGCTCGCGTTAATGTAGATTTTATCAATAAATTCAGGTTGTCGATTGACACAGGGAATATGACAATAAAAACGATGAACATATTGAGGTTGTTAGTCAATAGAGGTAGAGATAAAGAAAAAAACAAACTACACAATATAAATCAGGATTAAGTGTAGGAGTAGAAAAGAAGTAGTGGAGTGTGTGTCAGTAGAGTCACAGGTTATGCCTTGCCACGAATTGGAAGATCCTACTCCATCTTAAATTTTACTTACAGTTAATTAACATCCCTTATTTACTCCGCTTGTTCTTGACCGTTGCAATCATGGGCACAGAATAGATCATTATTTTAGGACGCTCCTATATACTATGTTGTATGTCCTTCCATTTGGCACAAATACATACAAATTCTGGGCATTGGACACACGCGAACAGGCTACATATAGCTGGCCATGGGAAAAACATGGCATTTCCAAATGCACCCCTGCTACCTGCAATGTTTGCCCTTGCGCTTTGTTAATAGTAATAGCAAAACTAAGTTTGATTGGAAACTGGAGTCTTTTGAATTGAAATGGTAGGTCAGTGGGGATTATTGGGATTCGAGGTATGATTACACTTTCCCCTTTTCCCACACCTGTTAAAATGGTGGCACAGATTATATTTTGCCCTAATTGTGTAATTGAAGCCTCGTCCCATTACATAAACGGGGTGCATCTAAATTTCGCATAAGCATAACTGGTACACCTAATTTCAATTGTAGTTTATGCAAGGGTACACCCGATAGCTCCAGAGAATTTAAAAACTCAGCGGGATATGAAGTGCTCTGTTCTGTGTCCATGATTGTATCTATTGACAAATACTCCTTTATTTCTCCCTGCACCTCTTTCAAAATGTCAGTGTTGATTTTGTTAACGATTTCATTTTTTGGTGCAAGAATTGCTCTTGAACACAACCAATGATCACAATTTAAATTTAGTTGTAAGTCTGGGTAAACTTTAGCAATGAGCTCCACATCATTTTCCACCAAATTACAGAATTCCCCTGTAAGTAAAATACAGCCTTCAGCATCCGTGTCCAAACGTCCATCGCCAATTTTCAATAGTGTCTCTGCGTAATGTCCTGAATCTACGTCATTATAAAGGTGGACTCTCATATTCGTTGTTAGGCTGAATTTTTTCACTTTTGCCCACAATCTTGATGACTTGAGACAGGCTTTGATTTCATCTGCATGTGTGTCCCTCTGGATCACCGGTAGAGTTTGTCGGAAGTCACCAGCCAGTAAAACTACCATTCCTCCCATAATATCTGTACTGTCTCGCAAGTCCTGAAGAGTTTGGTTTAACGCCTCTATAGCTTTTTTGTGGGACATCGTACTTTCGTCCCACACTAAAAGTTTACATTGTCGTAGCATCATACCTCGAGAGCTATTTTTGCTGAAATTGCAGATGGGTGTCTCTACCTGTGCAAGGCAAGATCTAATGGCAATTTTAGAACGGAATGTGCAGTACGGCCACCGTTCAGTAGTGTAGCTGCTATACCGGAGGAAGCGACGGCAACAGCAATTTTCTGGTCTTTTCTTATGAACGCCAATAATAAGTTCAGCAAAAACGTTTTCCCGGTTCCTCCAGGGGCTTCGAGAAAGAGGAGTGCACCATTCCCTGACTCTACTTGACGTAACACCTGTTGAAAGACGTGACTTTGTTCTGGAAGCAACCGAGGAACTAATACGGTTATTTTCTGTTGCAATACTGTGAAATCATAGTTTAATTCCCGAGTAATTTCATCGTTTAAGTCATTTTCGTCTGATCGTTGAGGGCTTACCATTCCAAAATCTTGAAGCTTCTTTCCCACCATTGTCATAACCTTGTTTTCAATTTTCGTCAGCGCTTCGTAGTAGATGTGCTCATTAAAAGTCATATCTGCATGTACTTGCTGTAGCCGCCACAAAATATCTTTGACCATGTACTCTTTGTACTTATCCCACAGCGTTTGAGGATTAGAAAGACCGCAAGATGATATGAGGTTTGCGTAAAGTTCCCTGATTTTGTCTGGTGATCTGTACTGCACGGCTTTCTCCATAGTTTCGTCCCAGTGGTTATCATTCTCTAACAAACATAGAGCTTCACATGCTTCTCTATATGTTCCGCATTCCTGACTGTTGACAATTTTAAGGTCTCTATAGCTAGTAACCCTCAGGAACAGTACTTTTTTTCTGGATGAAAGGTACCCTATGTCCTTTTCTGTACCCATGACAACGTGTATGCGAAATTTTCATGATGATCGGTCGAGTAGTTTAGGCGTGAAAGCGTAGCAAACAAACAAACAAACAAACTCACATTCGCATTTTTTCTGGATGAAAGGTACCCTATGTCCTTTTTTGTACCCATGACCACGTGTATGCGAAATTTCATGATGATCGGTCGAGTAGTTTAGACGTGAAAACGTAACAAACAAACAAACAAACTCAGATTCGCATTTTTTCTGGTTGAAAGGTACCCTATGTCCCTTTCTGTACCCATGACAACGTGTATGCGAAATTTCATGATGATCGGTCGAGTAGTTTAGGCGTGAAAGCGTAACAAACAAACAAACAAACAAACAAACTCACATTCAAATTTTTTCTGGATAAAAGGTAACCTATGTCCTTTTCTGTACCCATGACAACGTGTATGCGAAATTTCATGATGATCGGTCGAGTAGTTTAGGCGTGAAAACAGTAACAAACAAACAAACAAACTAACTAACTCACATTTGCATTTATAATAGTTAGGATTAGGAAGGATAGGATAGGATTTAACGTTCACTTTATGAACCGACCGATTATATCAAAAGACGACTTATAATACTATAGACACAACCCCCAGCCCCCAGCCGTTATTCATCACTATGAAAGGGCAAACCCACATTTCACCAATAATAAAATTTTCAGCCATGCCAGTATTCGAACTCGAGAACCTCTCAGTAGACAGAGACGCTAATGACTGAACTAAGGTGCCGGACATTTGAGTTTATAAAGTGCGCGTTAAATATTAACAAAATCAATTTTTTATAAATATATATAGCTAGTAAATATTTTAATTTTAATTTAACGATCCAAACCGCGGCCACCGGGCTCGTTGTATGCGGCCTACCAACTAATTTTTTTTTAGCACAGAGTCTTACTACCCATTCGGGTTATACGCTTAAAATGTACTAATTACGCTAATGGTTTTAGGGATTAGGAAGGTTATATTAATAGGAAGTGTACCCGCATTGGCGTGGAGGGTAAGTGAAAAACCATTTTGGGGAAACCACCCTCAGTACACCCGACCAAGATTCGAATGTTGGTCTCCCTCTCATCGGCAGTCTAGGCTACTGCGAGAGTACCGCGTTAGACCACGCGGCCACCAAAGCGGGTAGCCAGCTCAAATTGAAATACTTCAAATTGCAGAAATAAACCACAAATTAGGCTCGTGGCACAGACGAAATAATACTCACTAATTCCCATGAAGTTTCATGTATGCATGTATGCATGTATGTATGTATGTATGTGTATGTATGTATATGTGTATATGTGTATGTGTGTATGTGTGTGTGTGTGTGTGCGTGTGTGTGCGTACGTACGTATGTATGTATATATGTAATAATAATTCTCGCGATAAACTAGACTGCTTATGAAGAGGAGATTGGGGTGTGAGTCCCTGTTTGGTGTACTAAGGGTGGTTTGTAACTAAATGATTTTCCACTCTTTTTTACATTTCCTCTAAATTCAATTCCCTAAAATATTATAAGCATAATACATGCTTATAATCTTAACGGGTAATAATAAACGATGCTATACTCGTATGCTTTAATTTTTCTAATACTAATGAAGTACTCTCTTCTCACTATAACAAAATATTTTATTTATTTTTTGTTTCGCAATGTCCTGTTTTGTTGTATTTTTTTCAATCAGTCTTTTTTAGTTTTAATATTTTACCAGCCAATTTTAAAAGTATTTATCACTGTTATTTTTGTATTAAAAATAGCATTATTGCTATGTGTGTGTGTGTATATATATATATACATATATATTGCCTACATATAAAGATTAGGAAATAAAACATTGGCATTTACAAAACGCAGATCATTCCCCAGATGGGTTATAAACCAGTTTTGCACATGAGTTCTTAGCGAGAAATGAAACCTCGCAGTATTTACCCCTCCAACCCCTTACGAACCCTTTCACCCACCCCGCCCCCGCAGAGACGAATTTCCCTGCCTTTCCCCAACTCCCATTCCGGGAAACCACTCTGATTAAATAAGACTCCTTACAGTAATTACCGGAGCCCCGAGTTTTAAAAGCTTCGAGAATGGCGGGTTAAAACGTCGAACTACGCACAAAAATGTGCATGAAAGAAAGAAAATAATATCAATATAATATTCAAGGACAAGCCAGGCTCATGTTGGTGATGTTGGTGTGCTTTGCGTGTAGGATTAAGGCCAATGCGATGCATTTAAAACTACCCTACGGAATCAGAGGCAACTACTAGCAACAGTGTTTGTAAGATATTTTAGGAGAAGGACATGAATTGCACCCAAGACTTCGTAAATTTTTGAATGCTTGTAAATGAAAATAGCTTTTTTTTTTTAAAGCGCTATAGTTCTCAAAATAAAAGTCAAATATCGTCTCACTTGTTGCTTTTAACGTTCATAAGTACACTTCATATACCACTGAAAAGTAGTGGTTTTACCTTGACTGATTATGCGATGGTCCTATCTTATAAGCCAGTGGCTCTCAAACTGTGGTTCGCGCGTGACTTTCAGACGGTCGCGAACAGCTTTCAAGGGAAATTGGGCAAAATCACATGAGAACCAAAGGTGACTGGGAATTTTCGAGGTAACTGAAGGAAATTTTCCCTTTTGATTACCTGATATTTGTCATTTGGGAAGTTTTAATGTGGTAGGGGACATTAGACTTTTAGTAACGACCAAAGGATACAATCTAAAAAAAATAAAATTAGAACCACTGTTATAGGCTAAGCCTTACCTTAATCAATGGAACCAACAATAATGAGCTTGCGAAGTTTTAGGGTAGGTTGAGTGTATAGTATATATTATATTGTAATGCGCATGTGCTGTAGAGCTAGAAGCAAACAGACAGATTCTTTGGCTGTTGTGAGGAGATTTGAAATAACAGGTTAATGGAAAGCGTGTGTATCGATGTATTGGACCGTGCCATGATAAATCAATATAATTTGAAAACATCCATCGGGAGAATAATCTAAAATGTATGTTTATCTAGTAGAAAATAAAATATGCAGCTTTTTAAGTTTACCTAGCTATGCCTCATGGGGAAACATACAATGTGTGAAATGCTGCGACACTCAAGCAGAATCCGCTTTGTTTTCGATAAACGTGTGAATCAAACTTTACTCGCTGAAATCTCTTTGGGAGTACGCACATCACAGTTTGAAAATCACAGAAATAAAGACGTCCTTAAGATGGGAGTTTAAGCCAATATATTTTCATTCTCTGTACCATTTTTTTTTTGCACAGTCGTTGAAATATTGCTTCGGAAAATACATTTTGTAAAATTGTACACGCATAGTAATATCAACAGTTTTTGAATATTTGTCATGAGCCTTCTATCATTAAATTACATATTGCCTATGATAGACATTCAAGAACTGTTGAGAGGACAATATGTAGAAAATGTAGCTAGCAAAATGTATCATCAAAAAATAATTTTATTTATTTTGAACATTTTGCTATTAAAGCTGTAATAATATTGGCCTTAACTCGCATTACTTCCATCCCACCTTAAGTGTGAGCACCAAAACCAAACGAATACAACCTTATGAAATAAACTAAGAACAATGTTGTAGAGCAGTGATGGGCAAACTTTTCGGGGAGTTGACCAAAAGAAAAAACCTCCGGCGGGCCAACAGAGTTTATTAAAAAGTCACAATGGCAAATTTTACCAAACTATTGTACAATTGAATCCTACTAATTATTAAATGGATTTGTATTATAATGATATCCAATTCTAATACAATGTGAGTTGTCTACAGGGGCGTCGCACCGGGGGGAGGAGGGGGTAAGGTTGGGGGTGTCACTCCCCCAATGTTGGTTAAAAGCTTGAAATTTGGGAATTTTGTGAGATTTGAGATCTGGAGTTGGGAAATTCTAGGCTTATTCTGTACCCCATTACTTTCTATTATGAAAGTCCTTAACCAGAGACTTGTACAAACAAATTTAAAATTTCCCAACTGTTGCTACCTACTCCACAAAAAGTCCCAACTTCAAAAATCGTCAAGCACTTAAAGGAGATTCCTTGTTTAGTAGATAGTAGAAATCTTGGTATACAAGTAGTCTAATAGCGCCGTTGTCAATAGGCAGAGACAGCGGCCGGTGAGTGTTTGCCGAATGCAGTATAGAAACTAATTATAAAGGAACATGAGCTGTCCAGTAGCAAAATTTCACTTAGCCAGCAATGCTTGAAGTGGCAGCATTGTCAGCCAATGTTTTATTTATGGTTTAGTGTTTTAAGTTGTGACTTTCGTGGCTGCTAGACTGTCATAGTTTTATTATTCAAATTATTATATGTTATATAGCCAATGCCTTAATTAGGGCTTTATTAAATTTTGAAAGCATAAATGCAGTGAATGTTACGCAACATTTTAAAGCTCTGACTGATGAAATGAGGACATTGAAGTTAAACAAAAAATTAAGTTTTTTTCCATCCTTTAACATTTTCAAATTTGGGGTACATCTTTTAATTCGTTATTTAGTGTTCTATTTGCATGAAATTTCGTATAACCATGTTGTTTAGCGTGCTGACTTCAAATTTGCTATAAATAAGTTATTTAATAAAATGTCAGGGGAAGCCCCTTCACCCTTAAGCGCTAAATTACTATATGTTTTGAAAAATTTATTGACGTACCATTATTAACATTTTAGGGCAGCTTTCATGAAGTTGTGAAGCAGGACATTGGTAGACAGGTATCAAAATACAGTAAAAATATCGATAAATTCAATTTTTTTATTGCTTTATTTTACAGTTGAAAATGTTTTTAAATAAACATGGCCAAATTGCTAATTTTTTGATAAAGTGACGAGCGAGTTCTATATCTCCGGGAGCTTACTAGTTAAATATTGCTTCCAACTGTGTTCTAATAAAGCAGCGGTTTTCAACGTGGGGGTCACAGCGTGTTTTGGGTGGGGTCACAATATAGAGGTTTTAACTTTATATTTACTTTTTAAAGGATTTTAATGATTATAAGATGCGAAATTATAATAGAAACGTAAGTTGTTAAAGTGCTAAAAACGACCTAGTTACTGCTTAGGTTCCTTTTGGCTATTCCACTCTGATAGGTTCTTGCTGATTTGTTTACTGTGGCAGCCTTGTAATGAAGCTTGCATAATATAAAATCATCCCCCAACCTCGGGCTTGTTGATTCTATTTTACTACATATTAGTCGCATATAATAATTATTATAAGCAATTTATAATAACTAAAACAAGCATTAGTGGATATGCGGGTTTAATGTCACGCACGCTCTTTTGGTTTGGTTTGTTGGTGAAGGTGAAGCAAGGATTTTAATTCTAGCCAGGGGTAGTTTATCCCAATATCCCTCCAAGCATATAAGTGTACATTTCCTCTAAGTTTTACCTACCCCATTTGTTTAGCTAACTAAATAAATAATAATTTAAGTTGCACTGAATAAGCCTTTTATGAACAAAATGGCTTTATTTATGGTTCAAACAATATAAAAATTAAGATAAAAGTACAAATTAGGGGGCTGTGTTACCATAAAAAGCACTTCAGAGAGCTTCTAGAGGTGTTTAATATTTATAATTTTTTCTAGCCTTCGGCAGTTATGGTGTTATGTTGCCATAAAAGAACACTTCAGGGAGCTTCTAGAGGTGTTCAATATTTATAATTTTTCCTAGCCTTCAGCAGTTATGGGGTAATGTTGCCATATAAAAACACTTCAGATAGCTTCTAGAACTATTTATCAATAAGAATTATCTCTAGCTTCCGGCNTCTTGTACTCTCCTTTGCTACTTGGGAATTTGTCTAATTTTGAAATGCTTAGAGTTGGGAAAAACACTGGTTCACCCACCCCACCCCCAAAATATATTTCGTGCAACGCCCCTGGTTGTCTACATTATTTAACAAATTCTTAAATAAAACAGATGCCTATACTACTTGAATGAAGGAGTGTATGATGAGTGTAAATGTGCTTCTTAACGTTTTTCATTGTCTTTTTTCAAATGGAACGAAGAAGTGAAGCCAATGCTTGGAGGTAAAGTGTCGATAAAAGTTAAATTCTTTGTAGGATGACACTGGTCACTAAGCTCTAAAATAGAAGTAAAAACAAACGAGTACGAAATGATTTTTTCCCCCTCCTGTTTTACATGTTTTAACACTTTTTTTAATCGGAATTTGGAATACTTTCGTGGGTAATTTTGAACCTGGCCGCGGCCCGAACTTTGCTCATCACTGTTGTAGAGTCACAGATTAACCATTTCAACTAAATTACAAGAGGAGCGGTATTCTTCCGACATTTCTCCTTGTAGAACGTGAAACAGGCAAGTTAACGCACGTCAGTATTGATATACCAGGCTATAAGTGGTCCTGTAGCATACTAATGTTGGTACCAACGTGAAGAGGTAAACTTAACCTAACTTTAACGTGAATTACATGCTAACAATGACTGGGAAACTCGCGCCAGCCAAACTCGACAGAGTTAAATGAGATTTATAGGGTCTGGGAAAACATTTGGGCAGGAACACGGCACATGGTAACGAGCTTTATAGCTATTTCAAAAACAAAAGTTAAAATACAAGAGAGAGAGATTTTTTTTTTACCTTTGCTACTTTTTGTTGTTGTGACAATACGTCATTCACACATCATAACACAAGCTAAACAAAATAATTGATTTGAAAGCATATAAGCTAGGATACGATAAATTACACAACACAAACGTTGTGGCAGTATTCAACATTTATTGGCAATCAAATAAAGTCAACGAAATTTTACAAAAATAAATTAAAGGCTTGTTAAAGAATGTTATTTAAAATCTTAGCTTTTGTTTACAGGTTTCAACCCGTCTTCCGAGTATTATGTTCACAACAAGGCACTCGCCAGTTTACTGTACTGGCGCGATTAGTTTTTTTTCTCTAGTTTCAAAAGATGATGAAATATGGTGTAATCTCATTTAAGCGGAAGGTTCTTGATTCTTTCTTGTTTGACCATAGCCAAGGAAAAGTGCTCTTCCGGCTTTACTTGGCCCGCAAACCCGTTGTAGCTAAGGTCCGCAGCGCACCAACCTTCAAAATTCAAACTTTAAAGCTGCCGCGTATTAATTACTTTACGTTTCGACTATGCAAATACTTCGTAATCGTATGTCATTTTATTAATTTGAATAAATCCAACATAGTTATAAACCTGTTATTTTCATGATAAAGTAGACCTTGTGTTTAAGTGCGGCAAAGTTGTTGATACATTCAAATATTAGTAACCCCATAGCGATGGGAGGGCAAGAAGACAATAGGTAACGTCGCAAATGCCAACCCTCCTCCCCCCCTACCCTGCGTGGCGTCACCACATACGTATATAACTTCATTAATTACATATTTGTTGGCATGACGGGTAAAAGGGTACTAATTAATGAGTTGACCGAAATTATTATTATTATAATATTTTATGCACTTTTTGTCATACAATAAGTATAACGATATACAACGGTAGAAAATTTAAATAGTATTTTTTTACTTTGAGAAACTAATAGAGAGGAAAGTTTTATTTGGTAATGGCGTTTATCTTTCCAAAAATTGCAAAAATCTGTGATGAAATTTAAACAACATAGCAGTGTATGGCAAATCATTTTACTAATCATTAGTTCAGACTCCAGAGAGAACGTCTAATAAATGTTTACTTTGGTTAGTATGTTTAAAGGTCTACAGTGAATGCCAATTTTAAAGCTATTCCCTAAAACCGTATCGCCGGAGTAACTCAGCTAACTAAAACACTCTGAATAAGATTCCTCTATCGTCTTATGTCAGCACACCACAACCGCAAGGACCCCTTTTCTTTGACCATTTTATAAGGCATTAGAATAGGGATTCCCAAATTGTTTGTTTTATCCTTCGTAAAATCTCGGGGAACCCCTATCAGATGATACATTAGAGGGGGTATAAAAGAGTTTCAAGACTGGTTCTATAAAATGAAAACAGAGTGGAGCCTGGTGATGCGTGCGCTGGTGTGACGATCTGTGACCGTCATCTGTCAGTAGGACAAGTGACATCATTCTGTGTAGACCAGTGGCTGTGTTACATACGTTTATTTGATGGCGTGTACGGGTGCATTTGCGATTTTATTGTGGACCGCAAACTCGAGCAGTGAGTGAATATCAAATTCTGCGTCTTAGGGGGCGGCCAGACTGAGCGAGCGACTAAAATATAAAATAGAACACATTGGTTGTAATGAGAGGTGGCCAGACTGGAGCGCGCGAGCGAACGAGCGACTGAGCGCGCACGCTTGAAAGATAGAACTGGCTCGGGTTCGGCCAGACTGACAAGCGTAAGAGCGAGCGCGCAAGCGACTGGGTGGCCAAACTGGCGAGCGCGTGATTAGCAGATAGCGCTCGTTAGTTGAGGACGAGGAGGCTCCGAATCTTGGCTGAGTGAACTGAGGGGGGTTTTCACAAGTGATTTATTGTTGTGTTTTTCTCATCCTCTCTCCACGCTAATGGTAATTCTTATTTGTAAAGGCCTACTTTGATAATATTGAAGTATTTTAACATATCAGTTTATATATATATA